>OX243812.1:38295353-38450353 GCA_945859605.1 Lumbricus rubellus
CATACATGTACATACAAAAGTACATTGACACGAGCACATGTGCCACAGGTGAAGAAGCATGTGCGTACTGGAACATCGTGTTGTTTCCTATCCCTCGCCTTCCGCATTCTCTCGTAAAGATGGAAAAGACAAAGACATACTTATAAACAAAAGTATCAATTTCTGATTGACATGCATAGCAGCAGCTGTGTCTAGGTGATACATCGCCGTCTCATCATCAACATCATCATCGTCATCATCATCATCATCATCATCATCATCATCGTCGTCGTTATCATCATCATCATCGGTCTCAGCTACATGATGCAGACGACCTGCATTGGCAGAGCATCACAAAGGCTTCTGTCTATCGTAGAAGATGCGCGAGACTTCGCAGCAGCACATCGTCGTCATCGTCTTCTTCTTCCGGTCAGCAGCAGCAGTGGCAGCAGCAGCAGTGGCATCTTCTGATAATCGTTGCTTGTAATCTCGGTGCATTGTGTCGTCGAGAGCCTTCTATAAGGCTTCATCGTCATGAGTATTATATATACGATACATACAGTTTGTCTTATCCTATTTTCTCTTCACCGAACAAGCTTTTAAACTGCTGTAAGGTTTCTCCACTCTCCACTGCTATCTCCTTCTCTCTCCACTGCTATCTCCTCCCTTCGCCACTGACATCTCCTCCTTCTCCTCTTTCATCTGACTCCCTCCTCCTTCTCCTCCTCCTCCTCCTCCCCTCCTCCTCCTTATCCTTCTTCTTTCGCTACTGCCTTCTCCTCATTATCCTCTTTCCTCTGCTTACCTCCTCCTCCTCCTCCTCCTCCTTCCCTGCTCCTCCTTCTCCTCCCTTCCTCTTCATCCTCATCCTCCTTCTTTCGCCGCTGCTTTTCCTCCTCCGCTTTCCTCTGCCTCTTCCTCTCTTTCCGCCTCCTATTCTTCCTCCATCCTCTCACTTCTGTCACATCTTCGTCTTCTTTTTCTTTTCCCATTATAACCAATAGTAACTTTAAAAAATGCTGGAAAAATGCTGGTCCATTTTCTAACGTACAAGTAATCAAAAATAAGCTATTATTAAGTCTTCATCTTTTTTCATTCTTTTATTTTCTCCTTTATTCTTACTTAATTTCTTTCTTTCTTCAATTCTACCTTCCTCGACACTCTCTATTTTTTTATTCCTTCCTTTATTTTTTTTTGAATTTTCTTCCTTCATACCCACCAATCTCAACCTCGCCTTTAATTACGCCCTCACTTCTTTCCATCTGTACATGTTCCTCATTTCTTTCGTCCTCTCTGACTCTCACCAAATCCTTCATTTCATAGATTGACTCTTTTCTTTCTCTCTCATTTTCTCTCTGATCAGATATTTTAGATGTCTGCCAACAGAATCCTAAAATAATATGCCAATCGCTTTCATTTGATTCTTGTTGCATTGCGCTTATGCCTTAACATGATCATTGCGTGTTTTTTTCCTTTTGGAGCAAAAAACAGTTCTTTTATTCTTTTAATCAATTTAATCTCTGTGTCTCTATTTTCTATTCTATCTTCTATTCTATCTTCTACTTTATCTTCTATTCTATCTTCTATTCTATCTTCTATTCTATCTTCTATTCTATCTTCTATTCTATCTTCTATTCTATCTTCTATTCTATCTTCTATTCTATTTTCTAATCATCTTATTTCATTCCTGCATTCTGTTTATTCGTCTTCTTCCTCTGTTTTTGTTTGTGTTTTAATGTGACTATAGACAGATAATAAAAATTGTCAGACAGAAAGAAAACGACAGAGGCATGCATGCATGCAGTCATAGAAACGACAACGCGGCAGAGAGATTTTCGTGCTGATAGAAACACAGTAGCCTACACAGACTAACAACTAGATGCATGGCCATCATGCACTCACTACGTAGATACTGTATTATACAACAGTACCGGTATTCACATAAACAAAATTATGAAGATCACCGATACATGCAGCAGGTATACATAGTCTGCTCTTCTGTCTTCAATTCTTGCAGCTCACGTCTGTCCTACACTCTTGATTTCGATTCCTGTCTTCCACTCACATGGTCTATCCCTGCCTTCCACGGTCCACCCCTCTCTTCCGCTCCTGCATGCAAGCATCCACTCTGTTCCTCCACTGTTGTCTTATAGCCTACTCTTGTCTTCCACTTCTGTCTTCTGCTATAGTGTCTTTCACTTTTATCCTCCACTCTTGTCATTCACTCTTGTCTTTCACTTTTGTCTTTCACTTTTGTCCTCCACTCTTGTCTTTCACTCTTGTCTTTCACTCTTGTCTTTCACTCTTGTCATTCATTCTTGTCATTCATTCTTGTTTTTCACTCTTGTCATTCACTCTTGTCTTTCACTCTTGTCATTCACTCTTGTCTTTCACTCTTGTCATTCACTCTTGTTTTTCACTCTTGTCATTCACTCTTGTCATTCACTCTTGTCATTCACTCTTGTCTTTCACTCTTGTCATTCACTCTTGTTTTTCACTCTTGTCATTCACTCTTGTCATTCACTCTTGTCATTCACTCTTGTCTTTCACTCTTGTCTTTCACTCTTGTCATTCACTCTTGTCATTCACTCTTGTCTTTCACTCTTGTCATTCACTCTTGTTTTTCACTCTTGTCATTCACTCTTGTCATTCACTCTTGTTTTTCACTCTTGTCATTCACTCTTGTCTTTCACTCTTGTCTTTCACTCTTGTCTTTCACTCTTGTCCTCCACTCTTGTCCTCCTCCACTCTTGTCCTCCCTTCCTCTCTTCCACTTCTCCCTCCGCGTTCTCCTTTGACCGCGTAAGCTTCTTCGTCTATTTACTTTACAAATCAAATCCCTCCGACCTCTACCGACCGAAAGACGGACTCCATGCCATGGGAGGACGAGCGGAAGAAGGAAGAACGTTGAACGGAAGGAAGCGTATAAGTACTTATTGAATTATCATTGCTCTCCTCGCTCCGCAACCAACCGCTAGGTGGCCGCCACCTCCGCTTCCACCGCCGCCACCGCCGCCGCCACCGCGTTCTCAGCCAGCGGCCACTAGAGGCGCATTTCTAGTTGATTTCCCCAGACGCCGCTTGGCCAGCGGACGCCAGAGGGCCGGAGCGATGACGACGACCGCCATGTGATCTCACCCGCGGGACGAGAGATGACGAATGTTATATTTGTCTTGCAATCATTACTGAATCTGCCGCCACTGCCACCGCCGCCATTGCCGCCGCCGAAGTATATATACGGGTTCTCGCTCTCGGTATACACACACGCACACACATGCACACACACACACGCACACACCCACACACGCACGCACACACACACAGACACACAGACACACACACACGCACACACACAGACACACAGACACACACGCACACATACACACACACACACACACACACACGGGGCGAGGCTATAAACGGACGCTGCTGGATATGGGGGGTGGTCCGATGATCTTCCAGCAGCGACATCTATCCTATCGTCCATATATATAATATTTTATACATGTATATGTATGTATATATATGTACATAATTATGTATATGTCTATATATATTTTATATGTATATATATATATATTACATGTGTCTATATATAGACTATGCCACCGGAGAGCATGCAGGGTTGCCTGCGTGTCTGATGGATAGGTGTCACTTAATGTGGCCGCTAACTCGATTAATTAAATGGAGTTGGTCGACCGTGTTATCGGATCTAATCTAATCTAATTTCGTCTCTAATGACTTTTATAGCGCCGCTGCTCCATGATATATATTTTATATATATAACATACATATGTATATATATACGCCTATGTAAGACGTGAAAACGGACAGTCAGTCATTCACTAAAAAGTCACATTTTATCACCCGAGATCAAGCATTATACGGGACACAATAGGTCGTAGGCTACAATAAAACTGGACTAGAGTCGCATAATAGGGAAGAGGAAGAAAGACATCATTCAGGTATACGATGAAGATATTGAAGGAGATGAAGATATCGAAGAAGATGAAGATATTGAAGAGGATGCAGATATGGAAGAAGAGGCAGGAGTTATATTTTATGCGCCATGGCTGTTAACAGATCTGACAGGAGACTTTATTATATCGTGCTTGGAAATAGTTTGAGGGACCGATATTTTTCTGATTTCTTTCTTTTCATTCTTTTTCTTCATTTTTCACCGTCTTTTCTTCTTCTTCTTCTTCTTCTTCTTCTTCTTCTTCTTCTTCTTCTTCTTCATCTTCTTCTTTGTCATTGTCATCGTCATCGTCATCATTATCATCATCAGCAGCAGCAACGGTAGCAGCAGCGACGGTAGCAATAACATCAATGTCATCATCATCGTCGTCGTCATCATCATCATCATCATCATCATCATCATCATCGTCATTATCATCAACAACAACATCAACATCCTCAGCATCATCAGCAGCAGCATCAGCATCTACTTCATCATCATCTACACCATCACATCGGCATCGTCATTTTTACCCTTCTCGTTTTTTTCTTCACGTAATTAGTACATGCAAAGTTGTAAACCTAAGACCTAAGCAGAGATGCTTAGATAAAGCGTGTTTATCTTGGAGACAATGAAGCCTGCTTAATTTGATGGGCAAATAATTGTGTAGGCCTATCCGATAATTAGTTAATCATCGATTTAATTAGTTCGCATATTTACATAATATCGTTTATACACGGTGAATGGAAAAAAACCGAACCTCTACAACAAATAAAGAAATTAACACCAAACATATAAAATATTATTGAGAATAGAAATATTTTATTCCCAACTATAAACTTAACTAGTTTTTTTATAATTATACGCTATTCCAACTAAAACTTGAAGTTATTTAAAATGTTTCAAGGAGCGTATAGCGACTGAACTAACGGAGGTCAACAAGCAGGCATGGCTTGAGCGATCAAGGCAGTAAGTTGTTGATGCGTTATCCTGCAAGCTTGATTCATTTCAAATAGCCTAGACCCGTGGACTATAAAATCTGGTCTTTGATGCAAGAAAAAGTTTACAAGAAAAAGGTGCGTGATGCCGAAGAACTGCGTCAGCGTATGATAGGCACGAGGCGAATTTGATCAAGCTGAAATTGATTCAGCAACTAGTCAGTGCCGAGTGCATCTATGTGCGTGTTTTGAGGCCGAAGAAGGATATTTTGAACACACAATATAACTAACAAATGATAGTTTTCTGATTATTGTGCTTTAAGCTGAATTTTCTCCAACTTTTATTAAAATATACGAATTATTACACAAATTGTCGTAGCAATAGGAGAGGTTCGGTTTTTTCCGTTCACCGTGTATATTCGTTTAATCAGAAATCAGGTTGACAAGCCGCAACACAGCAAAACAGTTACAAGATGAAGAGAAAATGAGTATAAAAAATAGTTTGTTCATTGTTCACGAATTACTTTTATTTATTAATTTTGAACTAATTGTTTATTTTAACATTTGCTTTAAGCTATTGTAAAGTACTCTAGGTATCATCCTTATCATCCTTAGTTGGCAATTCAAAGTTACGAGTTCTGGGACGAAGACCACAGCGACGCCTAATTGCAGGAGGAAACAAACTCCGCAGGACATGGCATGAATTGCTGCAGACTGACGCCAGCAGTTTGTCATCCAACAACAAGATGATCCCAGTCGACCATCGAGAAAGACTCGCTCGTTATCCTTATAGACTATAGCCTATGGACTTTGAACATGCACAAATTAATTCATTTGCAGCAATGGATACCAACAATTATTCTGCTGGTGATCTGAGAATTACATCTGACGATTGAGTGCATGCGCATCTATTGAATGAACTCACCTGCACGATAAATTATCAACCGCCAGAGTTGTGACTCTTATGCACCGCCTATACGTAGACTGATGAACTATTTCGTTCTCAATGACTTCACCGCTATAGTTAGAATAGCCTATAAATTATATAGGCACGGTTTTTTAACTATTGAAAGGCGCTACATCAAGTGCCTTGTAGCGCTTCACATTATTTTGTGTTCAAGATTCAAAGACCATGCAAGACAAGACCAATTGAGACAAGACCAAGACAAGACCATGCAAAACAAGACCAAGACAAGACCAAGACAAGACCAAGACAAGACCAAGACAAGACCAAGACAAGACCAAGACAAGACCAAGACAAGACCAAGACAAGACCAAGACAAGACCAAGACAAGACCAAGACAAGACCAATACAAGACCAAGACAAGACCAAGACAAGACCAAGACAAGACCAGGACAAGACCAAGATAAGACCAAGACAAGACCAAGACAAGACCAAGACAAGACCAAGACAAGACCAAAACAAGACCAAGACAAGACCAAGACAAGACCAAGACGAGACCAAGACAAGACCAAGACAAGACCAAGACGAGACCAAGACGAGACCAAGACAAGACCAAGACAAGACCAAGACAAGACCAAGACAAGACCAAGACAAGACCAAAACAAGACCAAGACAAGACCAAGACAAGACCAAGACAAGACCAAGACAAGACCAAGACAAGACCAAGACAAGACCAAGACAAGACCAAGACAAGACCAAGACAAGACAAGACAAGACGAAGACAGTTGAGTGACAAGACTGAGACCGAGATCAACAACATATTTTTGTAAGTGACTTAAATGCAATTCATGAATTCAAATCTCGAAACAATTTCCTGCCTCATGAACAACAGCCGCATGCACATCCAATGTCGTCGTCACTCATTAATTGACCAGAAACACCGGTTTTTAAAACTAAACTTCTGGAGCGGTAGTTATGAGATAGAATAGCGTACGCTAGGCGAAAAGGCTGTTCACGGACTTTGTTATTCTCTTAACGGGTTTTACTCTTGTATGGAAGTCATATAGCAGGCGCAGACCTTGGATTATCAAATCATCTCACTTAAGCCGTGGTTATAGCTTTATAGGTTATCGCGCATGCGCATAGCCTAATATATTTATATGCATCGTCTCCGACGATAAGTAAGCAAGCAGATAGACGGCCGCAAAGCAAAAACGATTCATATTTAATATAGCCTAAATACAAAAGTATGAGACTTGACAAGAGAAAAAAATAATTATGTGAATGAAAGTTAGTTGCAAATGTATAGGAATAAAATTACATAGCGAGAAAGTGAAAAAGATTTTGAATAGAACGGTGATGTGTGGATAGAATATGATTAAACCGTAACCGGTTTCAGCTATTGGTCGCCGAATTAAAATTCTGAAAGGAGCTATTTCTTGTTAGTTTCTCGAACTGTCCAGTTTCACGTGGCATGCGTTTGATTTATTGTGGAGTTTAATATGCAAGCTGTCGCTAGAACAAACTAATTACAACAGATAGAACGGCCGCTACTTTAGACACGTTAGGCAAGCGACCCACAAATTGGTATTCATACCACGCAGCGGCGCATCGAATGCAATTTTCTAGGGTATTTAGCCAAATTTTAATATTTTGTGACGGGGAAAATAAAAGCTAATATAATGTTCGCCGTCGACGAAGGATACGAGTTCATTGCAGATGTTTTAAACACGTTTTGACGTGTAAGGTGTCGTCGAATGCAGCGAGTTTCGAGTCACAAACAGACGCCATCTTAGGGAGTAGAGACTTATAGCTGGTCGAGAATGGGAGTACCGCTATTCAGAGAGTACAGGTCTGCGCCTGCTCCGTGACTACCATTTTATATCGTTATTCGAGAGCAGGATAGATTTACGCCGAAAACCCGTGACTACCATTTTATATCGTTATTCGAGAGCAGGATAGATTTACGCCGAAAACGTCATGTACGCTACGTATAAGAATGTCCAAGACTACCGGCCCTGGGCCGGTAGTTATGAGATAGAATAGCGAACGCTAGGCGAAAAGGCTGTTCACGAACTTTGTTATTCTCTTAACGGGTTTTACTCTTGTATGGAAGTCATATAGCAGGCGCAGACCATGGATTATCAATTCATCTCACTAAAGCGGTGGTTATAGATACTAAGTTATCGCGCATGCGCATAGCCTAATATATTTATATGCATCGTCTCCGACAAGAAGTAAGCAAGTAGATAGGCGGCCGCAAAGCAAAACGATTCATATTTAATATAGTTTAAATTCCAAATCCAGAGACTTGACAAGAGAAAATAATAATTATGTGAGTGAAAGTTAGATGTATAGTAATAAAATTACATAGCGAGAAAGTGAAAAAGATTTTAAAAAGAACGGTGGTGTGGATAGAATATGATGAAACCGTAACCGGTTTCAGCTAGTGATCGCCGATTTAAAATTCTTAAAGGAGCTATTTCTTGTTAGTTTCTCGAACTGTCCAGTTTCACGTGGCATGCGTTTGATTTATTGTGGAGTTTAATATGCAAGCTGTCGCTAGAACAAACTAATTACAACAGATAAAAGGGCCGCTACGTTAGACACGTTAGGCAAGCGACCCACAAATTGATATTCATACCACGCAGCGGCGCTTCGAATGCAATTTTCTAGGGTATTTAGCCAAATTTTAATATTTTGTGACGGCCAAAATAAAAGCTAATAAAATGTTCGCCGTCGACGAAGGATATGAGTTCATTGCAGATGTTTTAAACACGTTTTGACGTGTAAGGTGTCGTCGAATGCAGCGAGTTTCGAGACACAAACAGACGCCATCTTAGGGAGTAGAGACTTATATCTGGTCGAGAATGGGAGTACCGCTATTCAGAGAGTACAGGTCTGCGCCTGCCCCGTGACTACCATTTTATATCGTTATTCGAGAGCAGGATAGATTTACAGCAAAAACGTCATGTACGCTCCGTATAAGAATGTCCAAGACTACCGGCCCTGTGTTTAACACTTTCGACTTAGCACAAGCTATCAGATTAACACAATTTTATAGCGCAAGTACTAAAGACAGTTTGCGATATATAATTATGGAGACCACTAGTTCAAGATAATGGCTTTCGCTTTCGGACAGCCCAAAAAATCCCAGAATTTTTTTCCGTTGAGTAGGCTATAGGCCTACGATTGAGTAGAACTGCAACACAAGCTGCTTATTAATTATATTAATAATAGGCTAATAATAATAATAATAATAATAATAATAATAATAATAATGTAATTAGTAATTTATAATAATAATTATTATTATTATTACTACTATTATTAATTAATTAATAATAATAATCAAAATCAAATCAAATCAAATCAAATCAAATCATAATAATAATTATTAATAATAATAATAATAGTAATAATAATTGTTATCATATCAACAACAATGGCAATGGCAATGACGATGATGACGACGACGACGACGACGACGACGATGACTTTGACGATGACGATGACGACGACGACGACGACAACGATGACAACGATGATGATGGTGATATGACGATGATAAGAATAAACCAGTGGGTTGATAACCATATAGTTTCAGTTATTTTGTCACACGTTCCTTTATTATACATGTACTAACATAAGAAAGGTAGACTATTATAATAGGCCTAAGTATTGACGTGCAATGTGGCAACGCCAGATTGAAGAGTGAAGACCATGATACTTACAGCGATTCTAGACGAGACTGAAAGGCGACAGAGACTGTGAAAGACAGCGTGTGTGACATCCACGTTCTTATTCAGCTGATGCAATGACAGCTGCAGACGTAACCATGCATGGTATTATAGACGACTTTCACGATATAATTATAAACGATATAAACGATAGCTTGTAGAAGCATCACATAGATGGACATTGTTTATAGTCTATTTATAGTCTGTTAATTTGCAATCTTTAATGTCAATCCATGATTACAGGTAGAACTGTGATATAAGCTGATTCACATGGGCGCCCGCACATAGGGGCAAGGGGGGGGCACTTGCCCCCCCCTGGAAAAGTGACACTTTTTTTCTAACTACTACTTTTGAGTTTTTAACAAATTTCTTCGCATTAAAACACTAATGATACCAATGAGACACACAGTGAAAGTCTTACATTTATGTTTAGAAATCTCTATAGAAATACATATATATAGCAGAGGTTATTTTAACGTGCAGCTGGACACAAAGTGTGTAGTTGGAAAAGAAATTTGTGCAGTTGAAAATAAGATTTTGTGCAGTAACTCATAGTGTTATAGTGAACAAAGGACAAAGAGTCATCAGTTGTTTGGGGCCGGACAAATTTCAAAATGGTAATATTTTCACGGGATTTCGACGATCAAACATTTGGTCCGGACGACTAAAAAGATCGTTTTGTGCAGTTCTAAAAATTTCTTAAAATAACCCCTGATATATAGTGCCCTTCATGGACCTACTTTTTAGCATCTACTTTTGGATTTTTAGCAAATTTTCGCACTTAGGAAACTATTCATATTAAAAATAATACACAAAATGAAACTGAGAAATTTGCATTAAGAAACCTCTTTGAAAAAATACCCGTGTTTTTAATTTCCAGCGCTGTATTTTCATGCTCTTGTCACTGAAAATTTCAACCGTGACCATCGTAAAATTTTTGCCCCCTCCTGCAAAATTTTCTGCGGGCGCCCATGCTGATTCACATAATAATTTATGGCCGAACCATCAAGTTTAATCTAGTTGCACGGGTCTTAGCAAGGCTGTTATAGCCAAGTATAGGCCTACATACATGTATAGGCATGTCGTTAATCGTAAGCTGTATGGGTCGTGTTCACATTGGCGCCCAAAGACATTTACTGACAAGAGGGAGGGCGAAGCATGGTCAGTGGTCAGGGCTAAATATTTTGGCCAGTTAAAAAATTCAAAACAGGAAACTAAGAAACACGAGTATCTTCATGTACATGTATACGCGGTTTCAAAATGTTCGGGTGGGGATTGCTCGTAGGGTGCGGTGGTGTAGTGGTGGTGTCGTTGCCTTGAAGCCGGAAGGTTCGAGGTTCGAATCCACCTCGCCGCGTAAGGACCCTGGAGCCTGGGCAAGTCCTTTACTCACAATTGTTCAGCGCTTCGGCGTGAAACTCCGATGCAGTGTCCGCTCTGCACCCGGGAGCGCCTCTGGGCTGAGAGAGAGCTTGAAGGGGCGCTATAACAAGTGCACATGTATGCAAACAAATCGCACGCAAACAAGCTTTATTATCGTTGACTTTTCAATTTTTATAATTAATTCAGTTTCTCGCGTTGTGGATCATTAGTATCGTTATTCGTTAGTGCCTCAGTTCGAAGCAATTTGTTAACAGTCAAAAACCTTGTATAGTTAAAAATTCATGTCAATTTCCGAGATGGGGGAAGTGTGGGGCAAGTGCCGCCCTTTTGATCCTGTGTGCGGAAAAGGGGAAAGGTCAGTCTCAGAAGAAAACGAAAGAGACAAATTGAAACGAACTGATGTCTATAGCTAACATAGGAACATCATCCCTCCACAATAATTTAGGTGGAGCAGCAGCAGGAAGCAGCGGATGTTTCAAGCGTTGTCTTTGCTGATATTGTTTACGCTGTCTCCGATGTTGCCATTGTTGTCGTTACTGATGTATCTGCTGCTGTTGCTGCTGCTGCATGCTGCTGCTGCTGAAAGTAATCAGTTGAGCGATCGGTCTGCGACTCGATGATGGCAGATATCGCGCCGGCAAAAATGCGGTTGCTGCATTGGCTGCAGCAGCAGGTAGAGCCAGGACGACGACGATGACGACGATGATGACGGTGGCGGTGGCGGTGGCGGCGACTTGAAAGGAGCGCACCTGCCCAGGTGCACAGAGTAATATCGGTCAAGGTGCGTGATTGCCTGCAATCGTTGGACAGACCGTAAAGAAAGCAACCGGGTAATCCGCCATTATTCCTAATTATACAGTGGTCGCTTGATTAAGCACCTGATACCCGCCGAAATTACCTGCAACACATGTGTACATGGCTGCAGTCTCGTCTGTCTCTGTGTCTGTCTGTGTCTGTCTGTGTCTGTCTGTGTCTGTCTGTGTCTGTATGTGTCTGTCTGTGTCTGTCTGTATGTGTCTGTCTGTGTCTGTCTGTCTGTCTGTGTCTGTCTGTGTCTGTCTGTGTCTGTCTGTGTCTGTCGTGCCTCTCTCTTTCTATGTCTGTCTGTCTCTGTCTGTCTTTCTCTGTATTTATCTCTCTGTCTATCTATCTGTTTATCTGCCTGTCTGTCTGTCTGTCTCTTTTCTCTATCCTTCTAAGTACGTCGTATATGTGTGCATGTACGTAATAATCTATGTACTGCATGCACGTACGCATGCATGGAGGTATGTATGTATATATATATATCTGTAATTCTATATTTGTGTATATGTATATTTCTCTGTCGTCCGCGTCTGTATCTTAACCTGACTCTGTCTTACTCTTATGTATATATATATACATGTATATATATATATAGTCGCCGCATATACGTGTACCCCTCTTCCAATTCCATAGCATGTATATTTTTCAATTGTGTATATATATATTATATATATATATATAATGTCTGGATTTATAATTCCAGATCACTGCATGGGCCAACCACAGAATGGGCTCGATTCTTCATGCATGGCAGCAGTACGAGAAGAAGGAACTATAGGCCTATAAGAGGACTCCCTATTCAGCAGCAGAGTGTTAAACTGTAGATTTCAGTGTCAATATATATAAACAAACCTATAGAGTTTAGCAGCTCATTTTCTGTTCATAAGTCGATTAGGCCTACATAATTCTCATTTTGCACTCTAAGTTTTAAAAAATCTTTTGCGTAATCTAATATTTTATTTAAATCCATATATCTGCAGGTTCTTTTTGCCATGAGGCCTTATTTTATTCTCAGATGACATAAATATCGCAAATTCGTAAGTATTACATTTTCAGATAGGCTATCAAGAAATAATTATTTAAAAGCAAAAATAGTAAATTAACAGGTAGATTATAAATACAAATAAGCAAAATAAGTTAGTGAATGACAGTGTGAGTAAAATCTTGTTTGTTTTTCAGATTTGCCGTGTAATCCAAGACTATAGAAATACGGTTTCGGCTGAAAGTGAACTCAAGCTACCACTGCTATACTGCTGCTGCTGCTGCTGCTGCTGCTGCTGCCGATACATCTGCGTGGGGATGAGGGATTGATGGCAAGAGTCGATGAATTTTTAACAAGACCCTTGATTCAGCGTCCCTCTGCCTCCTCCTCCGCCTCCTCCTCCGCCTCCTCCGCCTCCACCTCCGTCACCGTGCAGGACGGGGCCAGACCCTGGCCTTAGCTGCTGCTGCCCCACCCATCCCGGAAGGATATCACGCAACAAAACAATCTCGTGCGCCTGACGGCCATATTTTATTGCAGCAGCAGCAGCAGCTCCATCTCCAGTATTCAGCTTCAGCAGCAGCAGCAGCAGCCGAACAGACTGCATGTATTATAACGTCCTTCTCCTCATCGTCGTTGTCGGTGGATGTGTGTGTTGTGTGTATGAGACGATGACGATGGTGACAGCAACAGACGCACGACTCACTTTTCGACCATCTGTTACACCCACTGCACATGCATGCATCATGCAGCACAATCACACAAACATGCACGACCACACGCACACACGCACGCGCACTTGCATATACACTGTGCCTCATAAAAAAACACACCAAAAAACTTTGTCATGAAACGCATGTAAGTCTAATGTTAAATAAGAAAAAGTAATGTTTCATTTAGGAAGATGTTCGAAGTGATGTCCCTTCGCTTGAATGCAGGCTCTCAACCTTGGCCGCCACTGTTCAATAGCTTTGTCAATGACACTCTGCTTCAACTGTGCCCACACAACGATGAGGCGCTCCTTCAACTCGTTGATTCCCGTATTGCTGTCTGGTAGACGCGTTCCTGTATTAGACCCCAAATTCTGTAGTCAACGGGACTGAGGTCTGGTGAGTTTGCTGGCCAGAGTTCCGGTCCAATGAAGCTTGGTGTTTCACGTCGCAGCAGCGCAATGGTGTCCTTTGCGCGATGTGCTGGGGCGCTGTCTTGCTGGAGAATAAATAAGTCGCTTGACATCCCCTGATCGCTGGCAACATCTGCTCCATCAACAGGATATTCCTGTAATATTCGCCTTTGACCTTTACCCCAGGTTCCAGTAAAATGTAAAAATTTTTTGGCCAAATGTTTTGAGAAACAACGTACAAACTTTTATTACAATTGGCTTAGTTTTATAGAAGATTTTTGATAAGTTTTTTGGTGTGTTTTTTTATGGGGCACAATGTATATATAATATATATATATATATATAATATACTCACTCAGACACATATGCAATTATGTATACATACATACAGTATGCATCTCATAGAATTATTATATATATTATATATATATATATATATTATGCATATATATTTTTATATGAAGTCGAGGAATATAACGTTTTCATTACCTGCTTGTGTTTATTCGTCCGTTCGTTTTTATCCAGTTCTTCAGTCGGAAGGAGGGAGGGAATGAGGAAGGGATGGAGGAGTGGAGGGAAGAGAAGGGCGGGGCAGAGGATCGCCGCGACTGATCTCGTCGATGGTCGGACGCCTTCCAGGTAGGGGAGGTAGAGGAGGTAGGGGAGGTAGGGGAGGTAGGGGAGGTAGGAAAAGTAGGGGAGGTAGGGGTACATGCAGCCTCTGCAGTAGACATGAAAGAGGGCGGAGGCGCCGGTGCATGAAGTCATGCAACGCTGACTTCATTGTTTCACCGATTTCCATGGACGGATTGAGGCATTCTGCGAGACAGAGAGACGTACAGACAAACAGACAGACAAACAGACAGACAGACTAGACTGTCTGTCTGTTTATCTGTCTGTACACACGCAGACAGACCGAGGCTGTAAGGCTTTTTAGATGATTGCGTGTTTCTTTAATATACATTAAAAAAGTACTAGGCCTATATATATATATATATATATATATATATATATATATAATATATGTATATAAATTATATCCAAAATAGTCCGCGCGTTTGCATTATATATATGCACGTGCTGGTGTATTGTATTGATGGGTGCTTTTGTGCTTTTCAGAGCGCTATCTGTGTTAAGTACAATCTGTTTCTGTTCTCCATTATTATCGACTACCTGCATGTACTCATGCAGACAAGAACGGAACAAAAACAATCTCCTCCTCCTCTTCCTCCTCCTCCTCCTCCTCCTGATCATGACAACGACGACGACTCGGACGATGGGTTTAGACGTCTGCGTGTAGAGACAGCAGCAACAGCAGCAACAGCAACAGCAGCAACAGCAGCATCAGCAACAGCAACAGCAGCAACAATAGCAGCAACAATAGCAGCAACAATAGCAGCAGCAGATGTAAGCTTAGACGAGAAGACAATGGACATTGAATGGAGCAGACGCACGATTCAAGAAAACAGGAAACTCGGATAATAATACAGAAACCGGCAACGTGCATCTTCTCGTAAGCATGCCTTGAAAACGATTAGCACTGACGAGTAATTAATTGCATTGTATTGTATCTAATAATTTATATAGCGCCTCTTGAAGTGCATAATAATCAGAGGCGCTTCCATGCAGAGCGAGAGACAAAGGGAGGAAAAGTGGTATTGAGGCAGTGATAGGGAAAGAGGAGACTAAGAAATCTGATTGCAAAGTTGGGAAGAAGAAAGGTCATCGATTTTAATTGAATTGACGGTTTCTGTTTTACGCTGAAGACTGCGTACGAGTAGGCCTGAAGAGACCTGTACGAGCACATTATTTTTATGGAAGGCCTATGAATAAGTGTGAATTGTTCCGAAATGTTCTGAATTGTTCTGAATTGTTCTGAATTGTTCTGATTTGTTCTGATTTGTTCGAAACTGTCTTAAATTGTTCTGAATTGTTCTGACTTATCCTGAATTGTTCTGAATTGTCCTGAATTGTTCTAAATTGTTCTAACAGCTGACAGGAGGCGTTCTACAGGGTCTAATGCGTAAAGTCGCACTTCCGATGGTTGTCACTTGGCAGCCATCTATTTGGACGACGTACGACTTAAACGCACGATGATGGTTGGTAGAAGATGTCTTGCTAACACCCCATAATTTCCCTAAAGAGTGGGTAACGATTGAAATGGCCGCCATTGCTGCTGCCGCCACTGCTGCTGCTGCTGCTGGTGAAGTCGTGACCCTGCTAATGTCCGTTTGACTGCACATGCAGGCGTCGATCCCGTGACACTGTCAACCTGCATTTGACCAGTCGTCTGGAAGAACCACTCTGGCATTTGTAGACACGACTTCTCTTCATGCATCATGCGCCACACTTTGCCTTCCAACGACCCAACGACCGATGAACGACGGACGGAAGTCCATGGTTATCGGTTCGTTTTACGGTGTCGCCTTCGCCCGCCTGCCCGCCCGCCTTCGCCCGCCTGCCCGCCCGCCTTCGCCCGCCCGCCGCCCGCTCGCCGACCGACCGACCGCTAGTCGGTCCCCGTGTCTCTGTTCGACCGGCTGCACCAATATTCAGCCACCATCATTCTGTTGACGCCTGCTGTAGGCGAGGGTGTGTTTCGCGAGCGAGGGTGAAATTACGCGGGGAGACAAAAGAGGGACACGTGGTCGGAGTGAAGTGTATACGGGCGGATGGAGGACCCGACAACGACGACAACGACAACGACGACGACAACGACGACGACGACGACGACAGTGTGTACCGAGGGTTGACGTTTGACGTGTGTGAGCGTAGCCGTAGACCAAGCAAGGGCCGACCGCGTGTGTCTTGTCGTCAGCCAAAGATCAACAGAGGATGGTGACCATGGTCGCTGTTTAGCGTAATCTATAGATAGCTAGATCGTGGGCGCCATAGAAGCTGCAATGATGCACTACCTACTCCTGCATATATTTAGGCCTAATTGTAATTACATAATCGAGTAGGCCTAGATGAGTAGGCTGCATGGATGTCCATATTGGAAATTAAAACGGGTGATTAAAATATTTGTTTCAATGACGGGTAAATGAGATTTGGTAGTTAGTTAATTAATTAATTAATTAATTAGAATCAGCATTAGTTCGAATTTCATAGCTAAAGCTATAATTAGAATTAGAATTAGCATTTTAAGATAACTAGCCTAACTAATTCGAATTATCACTCAACTAATTATGAAGAATTAGTTAATGACGGTGGAATAAATCGACACAAAAATTCTACCAGCTTTACTTTTAATCTATTCGATAAATATTTCAAATTTACAACCAAACTCAAATTTTAATGGTCCACCGTACATACATCTAACAGGCGCGGATTTAGAGGGGGCGGAACCGGCGTACGCCCCCCCTAAATCTGCAGCAAATGTTCTAAAACTAAACTGACCTAAAACTAATATAATTGCAATTTAGCCTACGATTTGGAGATCTTGAAAAGCAAGCAATTCGTGGTCTAAGTCTCATTCCATCTACATGTAATGTTTTAAACATCGACGCACTAACTGCTGATTGTAGGCTATACTTCATTACTATCATGCTGATCGACCTGCCTTCGCCGAATTCTTTTCATCAAGAGTTAAAGCGGCGGCAGGGGAGGGCTAGGGGGGGCTAAGCCCCCTAAACGTGGCTCACCCCCCCCCCCCCCCAAAAAGCTGAAAATGTCAAAAACGGCTTACTTCGTAATAAGGAAACTGGACAATGACCAACGGCAACGAAATCAACTATATTATCATAGTGTAGATGTTTATGCCATTGGCGGCACCAGGGGAAGGGGCTATGGGGCTAAGCCCCTAAATGTGACTCAGCCTAATCCCAAAGCAAAAAGCAATGAATGCACGTGCATCGGCTTAAAAGTTATTATTATTATCTTATTTTCGAACCTCAACTGAGGCGGACGGTCATACATCGACTCACATGTGAGACATCAATTGCGACTGGGCTCGACTCCCGGACATCGACTCTCTCTGCCACTTAACACTAGTCTGCGACTCTGCAAAACGACTTCTTATTTAAGTTTTCATGATTCTATCGTTCAGAAACAGCTGGCAAAAAGAGCCTAAAAATGGCTCTAGCTGAGGTCAACAGAGCTAAAAATGCGTTGGTGGCTGGGGCTCCGCCCCAGACCCCGCTCCCCCAGACCCCTTAGTCGGTATGGGCTTCGTGCCTTCGGCACTCGCAGCTTCGCGCCTTCGGCGCTTCATAAAAATGTTCTATACTTGGGCTTAGGGCTTCAGCCCCAACCTGAAATCCTGGCGCCGCCACTCATATATATATATATTTACGGGGTTGGATTGGTAGTATTTACGCCCCCCCTAACCAGAAATCCTGGATCCGCTCCTGTCTAATAAGCGTATGTTCTTTACTTCTTATTACTGTGGAGAATGCTTGTTATACAAGAAGTCAGAGTTGCACTTTTAAACTAACATGAGTTCGAAAGTATTGTCTTTTAGAAGCGTTTTATTTCTTTAGCCCACTCATTTGTAACAAAACCTGGCAAATGTTTTGTCTCCCCTTCTCTCCGGTTCTTTGTCTCTGTCTCTCTATCTCTGTCTGTGTCTATGTTTGTCTGTCTCTTTCTATAAGAATGCAATTACTAAAACAAGCACCTTCCAATTAATTTGAATTTAATGTGGATTCATTTGTAAAAACAAGTCAAAACTCAAACGTATAGGTAAGTTAAGTTAATATCTTCTTCTTCTGGTTCTCTGCCCCTAGGCAGGTTCGGCTGTCCAATGTCGCCACTCTTGCCTCCGCTGGGCCTTCTCCTTTAGTTAATATAACAATCTTTAATACACCAAATTGCAAACGCAACTGTGACAGTAGTAATTATTCTTTCAAAAATATAGACCTATAACCATGGAAACTATAGTAGCCTAACTATAGTAATGTCGGTTGATGTTAATTAACTATTAATTAACAGTACGGTACTATAAACAATGAAAGCAAGAAGCATCAAACAAAAGGCATAATCGTGACACGGTGGCAATATGCATAGCATACAAATGAATAATAAAACTAATAATTAGGTCTATATAGTATATTATACCTTAATCAGCCTCCGATTACAATCCTCCAAGTGATTAGACCAAAAGTTTCCAAATTTTGATTAGTCAGGATTAGAACTAGCTACCAGCCAGCACCAGGTCAATTATTGATCATAACTAATTAGATACCCATCACTGATTTGTTTTGTATCCCATGACAGATCCATGCATGCTGGTAAACTTGTCGTAATTTATTTTCTCCAATAGACCAACGTGTTTCGGTCCCTGGATTTGTCTGTCTGTCCTTAATTTTCTTTATGCCACTCTGTTCTGTCCATGTATATACGCCTGCATCTGTGCCTTCCGCAGTCTCATTTCCGCTTCACTCTGCGCCTTTGAAGTTAAAAACCGAAGGGACATAACATGCCCGATTGATCAAAAACTGTACTTGTATAGCAATAGTGTGTAGGCGAACCATAATGAAACTTTAAAGAGCAATTAAAACCGCATAATCTACGACCTTTGACAGCTATACTGCCTTTAATACATATTATATATATATACGATATATATATATAATTACACATACATATATAATTATATATATAAATATATATAAACTGTGTGTATGCATCAAAAAATGATCCGATAATGTAGCTCTTGACGCATGCGCGGTTAATGAATAGACTTCCGAATCAGTCACATGTGCACAGAACCGTCTATTATACAGAGCGTTTAAGTATTGATCCGTTTACAGTTTGCTGTTTATATGAATAGATGAATGAATGATCCCCGCGTCTGCAGTCTGTTGTTACTATAGAATATAAAGAATTATGAATGATCCCATCGTTTGCCAACGTTGAAAGTAATTTGACTGATTCTTCGATGTCTCATCATATCACACGTTGTATGTATGAACGGTGGTGCATGCAGCTGTGGTCTACATTATATTTTTGTCATGATTTACATCCTTCAATGCCATTGTCTGTGAGAAAGGCACACATGGGATAACCACCTCACTCATCTCATCATCGGGTGGCGTATAAAAGCCAATGCACCTGCCTACATTCAGAGAACTGATCATCATTATCATGATATCATCACAGGGGCGCCGTTAGGCGTACGCACTTACGCAAGTGCGTACAGCGCGGAAAGGCTAAAAAAATTTTTTTACAAATTGCAAATTAGGCTAAAGAATTAAAGCGTGAAATATTATAAGCGATGAAATTCTATTGAATCTATTGGAATTTTATAATCTATAGAATATACTTACTTACTTACTTACACTCTACTAGAGAGCCGTCTTGGCATTGAGCGTCTTCGGTATATCTTCGTGTCCCGACATTGCTTAATCCGGCCCTGACCGGTTTGGTTCTATACTTCATAAATAGGTAAACTGTAACTGGCTGGCGGATGAATTTTGAAACGCGTTGTTGGTAGTTAGGCCTGTTTAAACTGTGAAAAATTACCTGTATGCGTATACCAAAAATGGAGCAAAAAGCTTATGCTGGTGATACCTCATAATCGCCAGTAGGCATATACGGTATATAGGCCTACATATATATATATTTTATATATATATATATATATATAAGCCAGGGCTTAAAGTGTGCCAGCGGTCATGGACGGCGTCCAGGCACTTATTTTCGAGGCTGGACGCCGTCCTGCCACTTATTTGGCCAGCACTGCCTTGACGGTCGTCCATGACTGCATGGACGGCGTCCAGTTACGGACGACCGGCTACGACTGCTTAAAATGGCTCCATTTGAGGTCGACACAGCCAAAAATGCGCTGGTCGCTGGGGCTCCGCCCCAGACCCCGCTGCGGGAGCTTATATACGGTCAAAACAAACACCTTTCTCTTTTACACTAACATTTTTATTTCTATTGTTTCTAATCTCCCCTCCAAATTTAACCTCTCCTCCGCTTGCACTCACCTCTGCTGCTTTCCATTCACGACTGAAAACCGAACTCTTCAAGCTATCCTATCCAGATTCCAATCAGTTTCCATCACCCAACTACCACCATCATCGACAACCAACGTAGCACCATGCTGTCTCCTCGGCTTGACCTCCCCGGATTTTGCCTGGCACCGGAACGGAAACGGCCGCTCTGGCTATTGCGGACTTGATTTGATATAGCGCCGGTGAAAAAGCTGGTCTCCCTGACGTGGCTTTTGTGGGCGCTGAGAAATTCTCGAAGATTTACATTACATTACATTATCCTGGTAGCTTGCGACACTAAAAATTAAAAAACCACTTATTTTTGAAGTTTTCGCGACTTTATCGTTCACAAATAGCTGGAAAAAAGAGCCTTAAAATGGCTCCATTTGAGGTCGACACAGCCAAAAATGCGCTGTTCGCTGGGGCTCCGCCCCAGACCCCGCTGGGGGAGCTTACGACGCTCCCCCAGACCCCCTAGTCGGGACGGGCTTCGTGCACGCCTTCGGCACTCGCAACTTCGCGCCTTCGGCGCCGCCACTGACGACCAATTACAATACAGCGTCCTGGCACTTTTTTTACACTTTAAGCACTGATATATAAGCTCGTATCGATCACTGTTCGCTTCATATTATTTTGTGCAAGTTGTGCGTACAGGAAAAAAATCCTGGCGGCGCCGCTGTATCATCGTCATATATATGCATTGTATGGCATTGTATATATGCTTGTGTTATGTTACTCTATTATATTCTATTCTATTTTTGGATTTATAAAGCGCCTCTCACAGTAAATCTAATCAGAGGCGCTCCCAGTGCGGGTAAAATGTCCCCGAACAAAAAGTTCCCGGACAAAATGTTCCTATAAGCTTATAGACAAAAAGTCCCCGGATAAAATGTCCCCGGATAATATGTCCCGGGACAAAAAGTTCCCGGACAAAAGTCCCCGGATAAAGATGTCCCCGGAGAAAATGTCCCTGGACAAATAGTCCTGACAGAGTACAAGCCAACAGAAATAATCTATGAGCCACTTCTCAATAAGAATTTCATGTAGGCCAATAATGTTGCCCTCTTTTCTTTTGACTCAATGATCTCAATCCCCAAACCTATTCAACGCACAGTCCTCTAAATGGATTAATTGTTGAATGGCCACAATCATCATCAGTCATTTCGATTGACCAGATTTATCTTTTGCAAACGCAAAAACGATATTGTCAAAACCCTGACACTGTCTATGCAGTGCCAGTGACACCGACTCTGAGTTCTTTGTCAGTTTCATCTAATTGCCAATTGTTTTAATTTATCTCTGTTGAAATCCGAATTGCTATTGTAAAGATTTATTAGTCTAATGTTTGCATTCGCTCTTCGATTCTCTTTTATGTCAATCTTCGCTGCGTAGTTTATTCCCATTTAAACGACGACCATACTTAACCGAATCCCTGTCATCGACCACGCACAGCAAAGCAACAGAGTGTTTGCGGTCGCAGCGTATTATAGACGTGGGTGAAAATATATGGAGGAAAATGGGGGGAGAGACGACCCCTGAGTATAATAGACAAACGGTCCACAGATGACGACGATTAAACGGACAAGTGCAGGCCATATGGGCAGCAGTTCCACTACCACCCCACCACCACCAGTCCACCACCACCACCACCAGTCCACCACCACCACCACCACCACCACCTCCCGCTCAAAGGGTCGCCGTCTGCCTTTGCTACAGCTACTGCTTCTGCTGCTACAATGTATTCGAAGGCACGTCTGACCGTGGACTGTCCAGCGCCTCAACATCTGCGAAACCTCCGCAGGGAAAACTACAGCACAGGCAGGGTCACCCTTTCAGCACGCCGCCCCTAACCGCATCAGCAGCACCAGAATCAGCAGCAGCACCAGCAGCAGCAGCAGCAGAAGCAGAAGTAGCCTATGTCTGGAAAGCGCTTGCAATGACGCGGTGGATGGTGCAAATTAAAGAGCGCAGCAGCAGCATCATCAACAGGGCGTGTGATGCGAATAGGGAGGAGGCGTTCTGGAACAATCGACGCCGTTTTTCAGCAG
The DNA here is from genome assembly GCA_945859605.1 of Lumbricus rubellus. NCBI lineage: Eukaryota > Metazoa > Annelida > Clitellata > Crassiclitellata > Lumbricidae > Lumbricus > Lumbricus rubellus. Next base: position 38,318,151 of record OX243812.1, read on the forward strand.
AGAGCCCCGCAGCCACCTGGTGGTCAACAGCGTCGTCGTCGGCGGCACTTTAACTGCGGCTGGAATCTATCATTGCCGCGGTGATTAGAGGGTGCGTTGAACACGAATCGGGCAATTAACCGTCAACATAATTACATACGGCATCAAGTGTTTGCGCCGTCCAGTATAGAACAAGTGTGCGACGCGGATGAAAAATGGGGCGCACTATCATGATATTCGCACGAAGGGGTTGGTAGGGTGGGGGAGGGGCTGCGTCGTTACGTACCCTGGGCAATGTCGAAACCATCGAATGATATGACGGGAACCTATTAGGGAAGTCGCTCCTATACTATATAGGTGTCTGTTAAAAGTCAGAAGTGTGTGAAAAGTGATACCTAAGCTAGCTCGCAGAAGGGGCGACCATGGGAATGTCACAATGGGCAGTATAAGCTTATAGGCCTAAGACAGGTCGACGACTTTGAAGGCCGCAGTGCAGTTAAATTCGTCTTCTGTTGTTTTCATCTGCATGTATTGGGCTACTACTATATCATGTAATCCTACTTTCGCATTGATTTTATATGGAACTCATGCATGACAAGCTCATATCGATTCCTTCTAATGACATGACAGAGTTTCTTGACCTTTTTGATTTTGATTTGGATGCTAACGCTGCTTGCGAACGGGATTATACTTGAAGGCTTGAAGCGCGACTTCGCCGACTATAGTTACCAGTTGACGTCATTCTGATGACCCTGCATTGGGGGGGGGGGGGCATTGCATGGACAGCGCAGCATAAGACATTAACGGATTGAATAATTACCGCAGCACTATATTTGAACCAGGCAGCAGCAGCAGAATCAGCAGCAGCAGCAGCAGCAGCAGCAGCAGTCCATTATACTGAACTGCATGATTTAAAATGAATTCGCCTTGCTCTGAATTATACTCGCTAAGTGTAAACGATTAACCTAATCATTTCCAGCAGGAAATTGAGCTATAATAATTTAAGACGAATTATTATCTCCTGGAAGATAAAGAAAGAGTTGCTCATTATTAAATAATATTATACTTAGACTGCGATTGACATTTAAAAGCGTCTTACATTATCTTTTCAACTTCTGTAGCGTATAATTATAGGACTACATAATGTGTCAAAATTAAATGGATGTCGCAGCTATCAGCTAGGTAGGCCTGTTATTTTGCTAATAATTAGCTGCCGGACTGCAAAGCGTATACCGGTAGGTTATTCATATAGGAATAAGTGGGGCATTTAGCCGCATTTTGCCGGTGTTCCTCATTATAGTCGTAGACTCGTAGTCATTTATAGTCCAACCACAGCTGAAGATGTGTATGCAGATAATGCGCGGCTTTTCGCAGACAGTGCGCAATTGCAGCGAAGAAAAGATAGTCCATCTCTAGCCTCTATAGGCCATTTATATAGCTCTAGGCTTCCATCTTGCTGCACCATGCAAGCATACTACAGCGCATACATTTTCCTGTTTGATATACATGTAGCTCAACTAATTAATATAGAATCTCGTCGAAGCAGAAATGAATATATAATTTTTATATATATTATGTCCTAACATAGGCGTAGGGGACATTTCAGCAGTGGGGGAGGGGGCAAAAATGAGACTTTGGCCTGAAATTTTTTCATCCGGCCGAAATCTTAAGAAGAAAGTTCCATTACGTTTGCCCGAAAGTTTTGACTACCTTTTTTAGTCATCCGGTACTTTAGCCCGATTTAAACAAAGACTTTAAAAATATTTTTTCGGGTCTGCTTGCCGGGAAAATCAGACTTGCCCGAAATTGACATCCCCGTCTCCTACGCCTATGTGTCCTAATTGTGTTGTAGGAACGCTGACTTTTGATGACGTTGCTAATTATTACAATATTATTGTAGAGATGAATACGCACGCACGCAAGCACGCAAGCGCGCGCACACACAGCTTTAAATTTAAGTATGAAAAATTAAATATTTCCCAATGAACAGCGCATGAGGATTTGTAATGAGATGCTAAATGAGGAGCAAAACTATCATTCGGCCATAATTATAAAAAAATGTTTTACCAAAGTGCAGCCTTTCTTCGACTTTCTGCAGTCTTCCCTCCTTCCGTTTTGCGTCTCACTTTTGCTGCATATGAAAGCAAACTCGCAAGTCACCGGAAGTACCACGACTTCTGAAATCTTTCCTTGCCTCGTATCCATCCATCCACCCATCCATCCATCCATCCATCCATCCATCCATCTATCCATTCATCCACGCATCCATCCATCCACCAATCCATCCATCCACACATCCATCCACACATCCATCCACACATCCATCCTCCATCCATCCATCCACCCATCTATCTACTATTCATCCATCCACACCCACACATCCATCCATCCATCCATCACGTCTCTCCCCGCTCTGACCTCTTCCTAATCACTTCACACGAAGTACCGCAGACAAAATGCCAACTTCTGTGAGATTTTAATTATCCGCCCCAGAGGGGGTCGCCCCTGTCCTTACCTCTCTCTAGATCTTCCACGTCGTCCCTTCTTGCCCTTCTCATCCCCGTTCACCTCCATCCCTCCACCCATCCCTCCACCCATCCCTCCCTCCGTCGTCTAAGCCGTGCGTCGTACATGTAAGCGCACGTGCGTCTGCCCGCGGGAAGTGTCCAATGATGATGAGGATGAGGATGAGGATGAGGAGGACGAGGATGAGGAGGATGAGGAGGATGAGGAGAGGAGGGAAGATGAGGAGGGAGTGAGAGAGTGATGGAGTGAAGAGGACGATGACTGCGGACTATAAAGGATTAGACGACAGACCGACAATCCTTTTATTCTGCAAAAGCCTCACTGACGGATGCAACGACGGCGACGATGCTGCTGCTGCTGATGCTGGTGCTGGTGCGGAGTCAGGGATGAGACGAGATGCAAGAAGAGAGGGAGGATGTGAAGGAGGAGGACGGTGAGGAAGATGCGAAGGTGGGGGGGGGGGCGGTGAGGATGGAGAGATCGACTGACCGACCGAACGACCGGCAAAGGCCGAAGGTAGACGAGGAAGGAGATGAGAGACTATAATATACTTCGTCGGTCGAAGTCGAGATTATATGCGCCAGATGATCCCACCGATCTCTGTCCGTCCGTCCGTCCGTCCGTCCGTCCGTCCGTCCGTCCGTCCGTCCGTCCGTCCGTCCGTCCGTCCGTCCGTCCGTCCGTCCGTCCGTCCGTCCGTCCGTCCGTCCGTCCGTCCGTCCGTCCGTCCGTCCGTCCGTCCGTCCCTATATCTGTTTGCCCTTCCGTGTGTCCGTCCGTCCGTCCATCCGTCAGTCCTTCCGTTAGTCCGTCAGTTATCCGTCCGTGTGTCAGTCCGTCCGTCATTGAAAAACATACCGTATATATAGTATATCGTCTGTGGAGAAGTATCCCTAAAATATCATCCATAATTATTGATGCCTCTTCAAACATCTACTCAACAGTCAACACAACTACCACACCCACCCACACTGTCACACTAACGTCTCATTGCGTTAACGTATACTTATCTATATCTATAAGAGAGGATGTTTATATATTTATTTATTTATATGTATGTATGTTTATTTGTCCAGAATGCACGCCCACAGTTTCACAGCTATTGATCTGAAATTTTGCACCTAGACAGGGGCCCATCAAACTTAGCAAGTGCACGGGTTGGCAAATTTCTAAAACCATGGGGGCCAGGATGGGGGGAATTTTTCGAAGGGCGAAAAATATTTTTTTGCATCTATTGATTCCAAATTTTGCATTTAGACAGAGGAAAGCCAGGTCCTCCCAAAAATCGAGTTGGCGAATCTGTACCACCAGAGGAAAACTGGGGAGGGGCCAAAAACTCCATTTTCCCTGTTTTTACACCATCACCATAGTTTCAGAGCTATTCACCTGAAACTTTGCAGCTAGATAGGATGCCACCGGGACCACCTTGCCCCCTAACAACACACACCTCGCCCCGCAGGGGCCAGGTGGGCAGGGCGTTGTTTAGGGGTGGCCAAATTTTCGGGGGGCCAAATTTTTTTCCAGCTATTGATGTCAAATTTTGCATTTAGACAGAGGACCCTCAGGTCCATCCAGTGGAGGAGTTGCCGAATCTTTACTTCGAGGGGAAGAATGGAGAGGTGGCGAAAACTCCATTTTCCATATATTTTTGCCATCGCCATAGTTTCACAGCTATTCACCTGAAACGTTGCAGCTAGATAGGGTGTCACCGGGACCACCTCGCCACCAACCAACGCACACTTCGCCCCGCAGGGGCCGGGAGGGGCAGGGCGTTTATGGGGGCGAAAAATGTTGGGGGGCGAATTTTTTTGCAGTTTTCCAGCTATTGATCTGAAACTTTGCATCTAGACAGAGGACCGTCAGGTCCAGCCAGTGGAAGGTTTGGTGAATTTCTCCCACCAGTGGTCCACGGTGGGGTGCGAAAACCCAAACTTTGCTATTTCTATTCCATCGCCATAGTTTCACAACTATTCACTGGAAAAGTTGCAGCTCGATAGGGTGCCACCGGGACCACCTCGCCCCAAACCAACACACACCTTGCCCAGCATAGGCCTGGTGGGAGCAGGGTGCTGTACGGGGTGGACACAATTTTGGGGGCGAAATTTTTTTGCAGCTTTGCAGCTATTGGTATGAAATTTTGCATGTAGACAGAAGACCGTCAAGTCCAGCCAGTGGAGGGAGCCATGGTGGGGTCCGAAAAGCCAAACGTTTGCTACTTCCTTTCCGTCGCCATAGCTTCACGGCTATTTACATAAAATTCCCGGGCATCGCCGGGTACCCAGCTAGTAGGCTATAATTATACTGGTCATTGAATGGCGAAATAATTCACAGTCTCATGAATGCGTCTCATCATTCTCATCGCACCTTTTCTACTCTTGCTCACGTCACAGCACAGACTATTAAAATTAATAGTCTATTATAGTCAAAACATATTGACTTCTAGCCTAGGCTATATCCAACACTGAACCTGCATGGTGTCTATAATTTTTATAGGCCTGTACTGTGTTCCTGTTTTTTTTTCGGTTGTTGGTCTTGTAAACTCTGATATTAAATGTAAAACGTCGCGTTAGCTATATAATTATATAATGACCGCTCGGTCGTATCTCTCATGTATAATACAAGTCCAGACTAAAATCTTTTTCGCATTGTTTTTGGTCGGCCTAGCCAGCCTACACCTCCAATCTCCCAGGATCTGTTAGAGTTAGACCATAGCCTACACGTTTGATCTTGACCGACCGACCCATCGACGGACCACGCACCTTTATGTCGTGCGTATAGGATGCCCCCTCCGCTTCAGAGAGACCTGCAACGCCTGCTCTTATTGTTATCCAGAGGCGCTTTGCAGAGGCGCCTTGGGCGAACGAAAGACCAGGAAGTCTTGTTTTGATTACGTCAAACTCTAATTAGGAGTTACTCCGCTAGAGGGCGGGCACCACGACGGAGCGTTACGTAACGTTGCGCTTCTTTAATCCCTAAAGAATTATTGTGCTGCTAATGGTTCGCATTGTCAACGCTTAATCTCGAGAGCCTTTGGTAAAAAACGAAGATTTAAGGCGATAATATGTCCCTGATAGTCGTGGTTTAGGAGGCTAAAATTGAAAACTCCTTTATAAGCATACGCTTCAGGACTATAGTCACATACACAAGTACACACAATGTCACTGCGCAGCAATTATTGTGGTTTATCGGAATATAGGACATAGCATGATAGCACAGCATTATAAAGAGTTTACCTAATAAAGTAGGCTACGAAGTTGCCAAGGTTCGACTCTTTCAGTGCCTATGAATCAGGTAGGCCTATGCAAGGCCTGTGTGCGAAACACCGAAGTCTGAAGGTACATGTAATGTACCGGGTAATGTAATGTAAATCTTCGAGAATTTCTCAGCGCCCACGAAAGCCACGTCAGGGAGACCATGCAGCTTAATCACCGGCGCTAAATGTAGGCCTACCTACCAGGTAGCTACATGTAGCTACCTACATGTAGCTACCAGATAGCTACATGTAGCTACCTGGTAGAGAACATTAAATTCTGATGTCAGAATTCCATAGAGACATAGGCCTAATAGACATCTCTCCATTCAACAGCATCGATCAGATAGCATGCATAGCTGCAGTCTAAAAAGCCGTTTCGACATCTATATCTCGTTATTATGTCGTGTGCACATGCTCGGTGGGTTGACCCAATTTATTCTATCCTGGACTTATTAAATTTTCTGAGTCTAGCAGAATTGCAAACACACAACCAATACGACAGACATGTAAGCTTCAGTTTACGAAGTTTTAATCCGTTTATAAATTAAGTTTTAATTTTTAAACTTCGTAAACTTAGGCCTACATGTCTGTCTTTCTGGATGAGCCGCTCGAAAAACCGAGAAAATTGAAGGAAAGTATATAATGACGAGGAAGAGAGAAGAGCGAGAGGAGTAGAATGGGTATACGAGGAGAACGGTGAAGAGGATTGGGAGCAGGAGAAGGAGGATAAAGAGGAGGACGAGGAGTAGAAGGATAAGAAGAAGCAAGAAGAAGCATTAGGATGAAAAGTAGGCTAGGATGAGTAAGAGACTAAGAGTACGGTACATAGGAGGATAAGGAGGAGTATAGGAGGCAGGGGCGGATTAAGGGGGCCAATCCGGCCATGCCCCCATTCCAAAAGTGCACAGGACGTGACCCCCCAATTTGGTTTCAACAGTAATTGTTAAGCTTCTAAATCAATGCAGCGGGATAAGGCGAGACAAAAGTAGGCCTACCGTAGCATACGACTAAAGAGAGGTCATATATAGGGCCTATATTTTCCAGAGATTACGACCAGATGACTAAAAAAGGTCATCAGATTTTTTCTGACAAAGATGGCCAACCCCCCCCCCCCCAATTCTGTATCCGCCCCTGATAGGAGGAGTAAGAGTGTGGGAGGATGAAGAGGAGTATGAGGAGTAAGAGGAGTAAGAGGAGAACGACGGAGTAGCCTATGAAGGAGGAAATGAGGAGTATAAGAATAAAGATAAGCAATTGTGACAAACGATGAAGAGGAGGTGGATGAGTTGGAGGATGACGGGGAGGGTGAGGAATTGAAGGGGAAATGAGAGTAAAATAATGAGTAAGAGGAGAAACGATGAAAATGGATATGGAGGAGCACGTGTGAGTGGGAAGATGTATCCGGTCGGCGTAGCATCTCTCTCTGCTGCTGCTGCTGCTGCTGCTGCTGCTGCTGCTGCTGCTGCGACGATGAAGAAGACCGTCAACTGTTTCTATTTGGTTGGATGAACTGAATGACATCAGCTGCAGCTGTCATCAAATAACCGGAAGCTATTCACCAGCCGACCACTCGATCGCTCTGCAACGACAATATTTTATATTATATACATAAATGTATGTATATATATGTATATATAAGCTTACATAATATACCCTCTATGGATGTATGATTAAATAACATTATATATAAACACTGTGCCCCATAAAAAAAAACACCAAAAAACTTTTCAATTTTTTTTTTATAAAACTAAGCCAATTGTAATAAAAGTTTGTACGTTGTCTCTCAAATAATTTTGCCACAAAATATTTTACATTTTACTTATTCACAGAAGTGATTGCTGTTGGAGGCAGTGACGCAGACTAGGCGTGTTTGGAAACATTTAAACAGAGATTAGTAACTTATTCATTCTCCAGCAGGACAGCGCCCCAGCACATCGCGCAAAGGACACCATTGCGTTGCTGCGACGTGAAACACCAAGTTTCATTGGACCGGAACTCTGGCCAGCAAACTCACCAGACCTCAATCCCGTTGACTACAGAATTTGGGGTCTAATACAGGAACGCGTCTACCAGACAGCAATACGGGACATCGACGAGTTGAAGGAGCGCCTCATCGTTGTGTGGGCACAGTCGAAGCAGAGTGTCACTGACAAAGCTATTGAACAGTGGCGGCCAAGGCTGAGAGCCTGCATTCAAGCGAAGGGACATCACTTCGAACATCTTCTTAAATGAAACATTACTTTTTCTTATTTAACATTAGACTTAGACATGACAAAGTTTTTGGTGTGTTTTTTTTATGGGGCACAGTATATATATATATATATATATATATATATATATATATATATATATATATATATATATATATATATATATATATTTATGTCTATATATAGTCAAAATGTTTAATTATACATCCACTATACCCACGCAACACACAGATCGTAATAATTATAGCCTCATCCTGTATATGCCTAAAATCAGGCCCGGCCTTAGGGCAAGGCGAGCGAGGCAACCGCCTTGGGCCCCGCGCTTCCAGGGGCCCCGCGTTGCTGGCTATAATTTTTTTCTTTGTCGATATTGACAATGGTTACGTCGATTAACAACTATTTTTGCAGTCAAGTTGCCACGCGAATGTGACAAAACGAAACTTCGCTAAACTTAAGGCGAGTTACAGCTGGCCTACTTTTTTAGCGTTGGCCTACATGTAAAATCCTCTCCAGAGAACATACCATTAAGGCCTAACTATCTTTTACATGTTGGAAACTTAAAATTTTCATTGCCCAAATTTGAATGTGCATAACTTCGGACTCTGTTCGTAGAATTGGATACAATTTTCAGGAAACATTGATAATAACCTACAATTGATTCCTTTTACATTCTCAGAATTTGCTAGAGTTTCATGTAGAATTGACAAGTATATCGCCAAACAAAAGGGGTAGGAGCTACCAGTTAAAATGGGACACCGTGTAGTAACTGTAGTTGCTTGAGATGGTATGTAATATGTCCCATTGAAAAATTAATAATTATTATTAGTAGGTAGCCTACTGATTGTTTTCAATGACAATAATATCGCATTCTTGGAAACTTGCTAATCTTTTACATGCATGCCTCATTTGAAAGTAAACTATGTATCCTGTATACATAGTGCATAGGCCTATGCGGAATATGCCACATCAATGTGGTTTGTTTTAAAATAGTGCTCTTACATGTAGCTCTAAAAAGATTTGGGAAGCAACGTTAAGTATCGCATCTTAGGTGACTCTCCCCACCAGTGCCGTATTGACAGGAAATCAAATGCATAAATTTATGCTTGAGAATCCTCTGCTGCCTTGGGCCCCGCAAGCCCTAGGGCCGGGCCTGCCTAAAATCACTGTTTATTGTACATGCTCAATATACATGCTTTTGCGCCTGATGTAACTTGGGTTCGAAAGCCCTACTACAACACATGCAGCCTATATTTTTTATAGTCTATGCCTATAAGCGCAGTTTATATTTAGACTGCATGTCAGATCGCATACGAAAACTAATCCACTATAATTATTATATAAGCTGACGACCAGACAGGAAGGCAATCAAGGAAGTCTTACAGATGTATTGTATCCTATACGCTACATAAATACAAACACACTCATGTGCACGCACGCACAACGTCGCACATGTATGTATGTATATATATATATATATATATATATTGGGTCTATGCAGACACGCATATATCCAATATGCGTGTCTGCATAGACCCAATATAGGGGTGAGAACTGTCGGAGTGAGTGCATGGGTTTATCCCCTCCTTATTCTTTCTTATGACTCCACAGTAAACTGAGTAAAGTCTTCATTCTTAGCCTACTCTACTACTCTAGCACCCCAAATAAAAAATAATAGTCTGAGTGCTGGATAGGCCTATTAGATCTATATACATGTAGGCTTATTTATATAATGTATATACATTAGGGTGGTCGTATGTGCAATGGCAAATTTTCAACTTCTTTTTTTACTTTCTCCAACCCACCATTTGGTGCCAATTGGTACAAAACTGATATAGCCAAAAAATTATTACGATTCAAAAATATTTAGGACTAGCACAACGCGTCTGAAGTTTTGAATGTTATAAAATATTATCGACATTTCGAGTATTGGTATATTTAAGTCATATTTTTGGACCCATCACACGTTTTGACTAAAAGACTGCATTATGTCATTTAGGTACAACTGACAAGTAAATTTTTCAAAGTTGATGATAGAGTATTAGATATTTTTATAGACATCATAATAGTAAGTTGATTATCTTTATGGCAGGATACCTGATTTTGCGGATTTGTATTATGGTAGAGGCATTAATTAATATCAATAGTGATGGTCTTCAAAGTCAACAAAGTGATCTTTGTTGATTCCATGATTATGAAAAGATCAGGATTCGAAAGTTTGCCACTAGTCTTGGCCACTCACGATGTCAGATGATCACCTTCTTTGTACAACATGCAATTCAATGAAATAGGCTAAGCTTATGTCGCGAGCACTGCACATTGCACTTTTTAGTTCAGTGCAGATGAAGCAGCATAGCTCAAAGACCAAATGCAATTTGCCTAGTGAGAAGGAGTAGTAATTCTTCAGGTTCTAAACGTGATATTATTACCTCTGAGATAAACATTTCCATCTAAAATGGGTCACTACTTTTTAATATTACATCATTTTCTTGTACCTAATTAGGCCTGACCCAGGAACAATAAGTGTAAAAAAATATTTAGGAGAAATTCAGACCTCATTAGGAATATTGGTGACTTTGCAGAATAAATTAACTACATGCAGGACACAGATGAAAACACGAAGCATTTTATATTTATCTCTATATATTTATTAGGCCTATATATTGCTGTTCAGAATCAGTAACTACTACAGTCCAAGAATTAGTGTTCTATTATTTCGAATCAAGACAACAAGGCAAAATACGTAGTTTTGTATAAAAAAAAGAATCTGCTAGATGTTATCTGTGACGCAGTGTTCATACAGGTTTGAGCACTCTGAGTTTTTCTGAAGTGGCGCCATATAAATTCATGGCCATGACTACAATAACATCATTGTGGTGTAACCTAGACCTACTACAAGTAGTTTTATTGATTCTTGGTTCGAAGATTCCTGGTTGATTACAACTATTATGCTTACTGTTCGAACGCTCTTAGATTTGTTAATGGGTAAAACTTTGATGGCGTTGTGCTAGTCCTAAATATTAATATTTTCTCATAAAACTTTTTGTGTGATGTTTTTGGGTGAAATGGAACCAAATGGCACCTTGGAGAACAATGTCCTCCAACTTTCATTTTTAACAACCACCCTAATATACATGTAGGCTATATGTAGGGCCTATAAGTATAAGAAAAGAAACTATTAGACTATGCGTATGACTATAGGCCTACACAGTATGAGAATTGTGGAAAAATAACTGGGGGGTTGGCCTATGATAAACTTGAAATTGGGGTATGAAAAACATACTCTAACATGGGGCTCTAAGAAAGACTGGGGGTTGAACCCCCCAACCCCTCCGGCAATTCTCACCCTGGACCTACATAAATAGCCGTATTCCATTTAAGTGAACCGTATATACCGACTGATAGTCTGACAATATAGATCTCTTTGACTATAGTATAAGCTTACTAAGTTACTAGGCTTTAGCCTAATTCTTGGAGTAAAAACTTAATGTGTATTATAATAGACATTATGCACAATCGGTCATGGCGTCATAATCTTCATACAGCACTTAAATAGATCTTGAACATCAGAACAAAGTTCAGGTATGACGAATAAAAATGTGATCTCGAGTAGGATCCATGACCGACGAGGAGTTCCTACAACGGACAGAAGGAGGTGAGCGTACATTGAACTCGTCGGCAGCAGTTCAATCATCCTTTCTTTCGACATCATCATCAGAAGTCCCATTGTATGATCGCACAGACCGAGCGACAGAGCGACGACGGGTCAATTGCTCGGCATGCACGCGGCATGCACGCAACACGCACGGCATCAGCAGCAGACGATATTCTACTTGCAACAGCAGATCGCGCATGTACATGATGTCACGCATGCGCAGTTCGCACCCATCGCGTTCGAATATATCACGACAGTCGCTATATTATTAATTTTATCATTAAGTTTTTATCGTCGATTGGAAATCGCGGCTTCAATTTTGTTATCTTTACTCGGCTGTTGCTGTTATGGTTCATGCAAACTTCGCCGGTTCATTGTGAAAACAGATAAGCAAAGAGGCGTGGGTGTGTGTTGGCCGACAGTTAAAGCATCACGTTTTTTGGTCTTCTGCTCTTAACGTCTGAGCGTCGTTCTTTCGAAGAAAGATGTTCACATTCCGTTAAAACTGTTTATAATAGCGTCACAGTCTACGTTAATCAAACCGTTGCATCAACACCACAAGCAAATAGACCTAGTCGAAACGCCCACATACAACACCCTGACATGATGTCATCTCAGAGTGTTGTATTACCAAATAACATAATCAGAGATATCCAGTAAAAAAACCGAGTCCGGTTGGGGCCAGATAGAGAAAGTCATTTGGTAGGCGATCTGGTGCAGTTAGCAGCTTAATTTATTGAACCCTTAGACCGTCACCAGTGGCATTAACATATGCGGGTATAATAGGCCGCCTAGAGGTCCTATGTATGTGTGTCCAATGACCATGGCAGCTGCGACAGTTTGATCTCGTGATTGTAACATTGTTAATTTACTGATTATACCTTTGTGTCAAATGTATTGTCCTTTATTCTTATAAAGCAATGAGTTCCAGGGTTACGGTCGAATGCATGTTGCAAAAAATCTGATGGTAGCAGTCTTGTTGTCTTGCTTTGCACGAACACGGTACATTAATTCATATGTGAAAGATTGTGATATTCGTTTGACAGCTAATCAAGACCAGATCTAGTTCATGGTCCTCAGTACCAAAGCTCGAATGAAGATAGGTCAATGGCCGACTGTGCTACAGCAGTTTTTAGCGGCTCAATAGCTAATAATAATACACCTGGGACTAATTAATACCAGTCCCAGAATACACTAATGCTGTTTGACATGCAGAATCTAGCATGCCAACGAGGCCTACTGCATGTTTAAATATTGATTCTGAGTGTCAACAAGGTAGGTCACTAGGCCTATATATTTTCTCACAGAATACTTTCTACAAATATTTTTGCTAAAATATTCTGAGCAATAATTAATTCTTAACTGGAATCTGTTTTACATATAATCATGACAGAAAGCCGTTACAAAATGTCCACATTCTTCATTTCTTTCAAGTGAATTAAACAGCTCTTTTATCTAGACCTGTGTTAAGTGAGAAAACTGAATACAAAAATATAATCCTATAAAAAGCTATCTGTAAGATCATAAAACATGCTAGAAAAAATTATTAGAAATATACATATTATGTAAAGTCTACACAGATAGAAAACCAAGCAGATAATTCTAACGAGAAACGTTAGTCTGTTTAGATAATAAATTCACACCAAACCTACACAGATGCATTTAAGCAAGGCACAAATTCATTGGCACTATAATCATGGTCAGTAGTATTGTAGAAGCAGTGGTAGTAGTTGTTGTCGTTGTTGTTGTAGAGGCGATGATGATGATGATACCGATGATGGTGGTGATGATGATGATAATGACAATGCTTAATTAAACATTTTATCTGCACAACACGCTGCAACAGCTATAAACATTTGCAGCACTGAAGCATGATTTCCAGATTTTCCATTCCGATCCGATGATCAGAACACTTGCTATCGAATACCAGAAAAGCTGAACAGTCGATAATTCCATAATAACTGACATTCATTTATATAAAAATTGAGCAGAAGACAATTCAAACAATTCAGTTGTCTTAAGTATTATGAAAAAACCTAAACATACAAAAGCGAGTTAAAATACAGGGTGCGCCAAAAAAAGACCCCCCCCTAGGTTTTTTGCCAAAATCTTGGCCAAAATTAAGAATTTTGAGATGACATTTTACTGTCTTAAAGACAATTCATATTTACACATGATGGCCAGATTTCATCAAAATATTTCAAACAGAACAAAAATTATGCCACTTTTAGGGAGGTCACCCACCGTTTTTTGACGATTCAAAAACGCGACGCAACAAAAAGTAATAAAAATTCAATCTAATTATTCTGGCCAATATCTTGGCCAAAAGTACGAATATCGAAATGAAATTTTACAGGCTTAAAGACAATTCATATCTGCATATGATGCTCAGATTTCATCAAAATATTTCCAAAACAACAAAAGTTATACCACTTTTACTAAGGCCACCCCCTATTTTTGACAATTCAAAGATGTAACACAGCAAAAACACGATTTTATTAAGTCTCATCTCAAATAATTATTATAAAATAGCCTTGATATTGACAGATGATCATTATTATTACTATTTAGAAAAGAAACAGGGTACCAGCGTAGCTGCACGTCACTGAGAAGTCACTTAGCAAGATGACAATCAAATTCTTAAAATAAGAAATAATAATGAATCTGTCAGATAATCAACAGGTCCATCAAGAACTCTTCATAGAGACTCAAAATAAGTTTTGGCACGGGTGGTGGGCACATTGAACACAAGTTGGGAAACACTACCAAGTTCATTTGACAACAGTTATTTGTGATGAGACTTAAAAAATCGTGTTTTTGTCACTTTTTGTTGCGTTTCGTTTTTGAAACGTCAAAAAACGGTGGGTGGTCTCACTAAAAGTGGCATAACTTTTGTTCAGTATTAAATATTGTGATGAAATCCGGCCACCATGTGTAGATATGAATTGTCTATAAGACTGTAAAATTTCATTTCGATTTTTTAAATTTTGGCCAAGATATTGGCCAAAAACCTAATTTTTTGCGTTTCGTTTTTGAATCGTCAAAAAACGGGAGGTGACCTCCCTAAAAGTGGCATAACTTTTGTTCTGTTTGACATATTTTGATGAAATTACGCCATCGTGTTGAAATATGAATTGTCTATACGACTGTAAAATTTCATTTCGAAATTCTTATTTTTGGTCAAGATATTGGCAAAAAACCTAGGGGGGGGTCTTTTTTTTGGCGCACCCTGTATATAATTCGCCACGGTTACAAGGAAGAAAAAACTACCTTTGTAACAAAGATTCACATGATGAAAATATATACGGCACCGCAACACAGCACATGCCGTAACAAGGACACTTTGACACAATCAATTCGACACTCAATCAGGATACAATAACTTGAAACACTAACTTGAAACACTAACTTGAAACACTAACTTTAAACAATATGTCTTGAGTCTGGACTTCAATGACTACAAGGATGCTGCTGAATGTATTGATGGTGGGAGACGGTTCCAACACTTAGGTCCATCAGCAGATAAACACGGCCATGGTCCGCCGAAGTGGATTTTTGATTTTCATACCTTCAGATTGTCACGAGCAGTGCTAAAAGTTTTAAAAAAGCAGTGCCTGGACGCCCCTTAGCTTTCCAAAAGAAGTGCCAGGATGCCCCTTACATATCCAGGTGTGCTGGCCAAATAAGTGGCAGGACGGCATAGAGATTTGAAAAGAAGTGCCAGGACGCCGTCCATGACCGTCCTGCCACACTTTAAGACCTGGTCACGAGCCCCAGATTGTAAAGACAGTCCTGACCTAGAGGCATTCCAGCGCCATCCACGGAGGGACTTGCACACCAGCATGCAAGTTTATAGTCTTAAACAAGGGAACCAGTGCACCATGTCGTAAGGCAGCGCAGAGTAAAGTGAACACACTATCTTTGGTTACAACCTATCCAGCTGCTGCATTCCAGATGATTCATCTGATCCTCTCACAACTGAACTAGCATCTCACTCTCTCTACTATTTTGCACAACCTCTCTGACTTGACCCATGATTCGTGAATAATCTGGTACCATGTGCCTGGTTTTCGAGTGGCACTCTAGAATTTCAAAGATAATGATTATACAATAATATTTTCACTCTAAGAGAAACGAAAGCAATTGTGACACTGCGGTCAACACTGCAATGAGTTAAAAAAAAGATCATCATAAGTTCTGCTACTTCCGGCATCATCGTATAATAATTACGTTCATCACGCAGAAGGCACGCTCATAATTGCAATCACAAAACAGAAACGCATGTCCTAATAATATCACAGTAGGAATATTGACATGCATGCACCAAAGCTAAAGCTCTAACGTCAGAAACAGCTGACGTTGTTGTTTTAACCTGCTCCGACTGCACAAAATCCATTATTTCACAGTTCTAGAATAAAACTGGAAGACGATGATAAACATATGAAATTTACTGAACGAGAAAATCTCGGAAGCCTTTTAAGTTCTTAATCTGCTTCTTCATTTCAACAATCAGATGCGTTGGCTGAACGACAAAAGAAATGTGATTGCCCATCGCGTTCAATCGGTGTTTGGCCTAGAAATAAACAAACATGAAGATTCAGTTATGTAGGTTTGCTAAATGGTTAGGAAAAGTTCTCTACATTTTCATAAGTTGTGGAGCAAGGCAAAAATGTAAACATAACAATGCGTGGTCCTGAGGCTGAATTTTGGGGGTGGTATAGTGCATTTGGTAATTGGTAGCGCTAGCACAAACAGCAGAAGATCAGCATGAACAAAGGATATATCCCGAAACCCACCCGAAAGAATGATTCAGCCACTTATTATTCGCCAAGTGTTATTGGTAAATTAAGAAGTAGGACAGCTGGACACCTTGCATAGCTGCCATATATTTAATTTTGACTCCTGTAATAACCGGTCATCATAAGTTATACTATGAATAACAATCATACCACATCCATGCCGTTTGAAATAATAAATTGAAGATAATTGGCTGAGGTACAAATGTGACAGTGTCCTCATTTCTATCGTTGCATTTGTGACTCAGCCTCCCAAAATATATATTGCTACTAATTTACAGACCTTAAAGGGATGGAAGGCTAGGTGTGCACCAGTCCAGCAGGTAGCACAGAATTCCACAGATGATGACTAACATAAATTGTCGTAACGAACGAATAACAGTCTAACGAACCTCATCATCTTTGTAGAAGAGATTCAGAGGCTGATGATTGATCTCCGTAATCCACCAGCTTCCGCATCCAGCGATGCCAGTCATGGCTGGCGCTTTCTCTTCCAACCCACTCTGCCGTGCCAGACCAGTTGGATCAACAAAACCGACCTAAAACATTTTCAAGCATCTCCTTTTAACATACTTCTTCAACATGACGTTTTAATAATCTATTTAAATAAAAATGAAACTTTCCAATAATTCGTAATATTTTTTTGCTGAAAGTTACGCATCGATTGTTTTGAAAATTTACCAAAACCTTCCATTCCAATAGGACCGTGTCTTAAGATTTTTTCCCCCGAAAAAAAACAATCTTTTCCACAAAAAGTGAACTTTGCAATCCGTTCGACCGCCATTTGCAAACTCAACAAAGCCGCAGGGTTGCCACATTTCAGAAAGACTTTGTCTCGGAATCACGTTGTAAAGTCGTCCAAAAGTCGCGAGATTTACGAAACACGAAATCACGTTGCAAAGTCGAGAATGACCAACTTTATCGCTGTGGGGAAGGAACGTTGTGAGGCAGGAAAGAAGGAAGAGGGAGCGGGACGAAGAGGGAGGGGAGAGACCGAAGGGGAGGGTAGGGGGCGTGGGAGGGGAAGGGAAGGGGGGAGGAGGAGGGGAGGGAAGGATGGTTGGACGCTCTTTTCAGCCACAGCAACGCGTGGCCGGGTACAGCTAGTAATAATAATAAAAATTATGTCAGAAAGTGTTCAAGAGGTTCTGTAATTAATTTGCCGTGTTCACGGACAGTTAATGTTATATTAAGTTTTATTTTCGCCATCTCGAAATGTTAAACTTTGATGAAATGCGTGATGATGTTGCATTAATATCTATCATACCGTGGGTCAACGACCTCTTCTATGTAACACACAATAGATAACGCAGCATCACAGCTATCATTTATTTATTGCAATAGGTTTGTTCTCATGGCATCCATTAAACCTATAGATAGCCAGTGCAAATTCATGAAATCATCACTTATGAAGCACAAAAATGATTTATAAAAACTTGTGAATTTCAACGTTTTTCATGTTAGAAAGTGGTTAAGAGGCTATGTAACTATTTTATCTTGTTCACTGACAGCCAGTTTTTATATTCGACTATTATTTTGTATAAAACCAGTAAAAACCGTTTTGAACAAGCCCCTAGCTCAAAGTGTCCAATAAAATTGATTGCAATTGTTGCCTAGTTGTATAAAAAGCATGGAGCAGATATACATGCAATACCACGGAAACAAACAACAAGACTAATTTTAACTGAATTTTTCTACTTAAAGGGCAGTCATTGTAATATATGAAGCATGGGTTACTACGTAGATACAAAGGAGTCTTAAATACGGTTCTGTTTAGGAATTTCCAATCACTTCAAGTGCATTGTGAAATCTCTCTTAGTAACATCAAAATCTTCTGAACTTTATGTAACTAAGAGAGCATAGGCATACGAGGCGGGGGTGCAAATGCCCCCCCAAATTCAGGCAAGTTTGGTGTTTTTTTCGGGCAAAAAACCCCGAAAGACTAAAAAAAAGGTCAACTTTCGGGCAAGTCAGGTTTTTCGGGCAAACACATACCCAAACGACTAAAAAAAAGAAAAGGTCGTCAACTTTTTCACGGATGTATTTTTCGGGCAGAAGTTCAATCTTTGCCCCCCCCCACTGCTGAAATCTCCCGTACCCCTATGTAAGAGAGATTTAGTAATATTTGGTAACAGTCTCAGACAGTTGATTAAGCATTTCATGATTTCATGTTTCAATCTTCTGAACATATAAATAGGAACAACATGTTTAATTGAAAGATTTAGTTTCTTCATTTAATAATTACCTCAACAGTGAACTAATCAGACAATATATTCTGCACTGTGGATAGCTATTTGAATCTAGGTTTATCTGGGTCAATGGCCGCCTTAGTACACAGCCAGCCCGGTTCCCTGCTTAGACTATACTTTCATCCCACAATTTATTTGACATGTTAATTACGCTAATTGGTTGTTGACATTTTAAATCAATTGTGCTAAAGTACTGCTCAACATTTTAAAAAACAAACTTTTAAATGAGACAGAACCAGCATTTCATTAATGGAGTAATTCATGAAATTAAAAAAAATTATTATTCAATGGTTTTGGTGTGCGGAGGGGAGGGGCCAAAGAAGGTGGTTGTCTGCTGACATTCTTTATGGATGACCCCTAAATTCAGTGTGTGAGAAAAGTTAATGCATTTGATAACTGGATCTAACATATTTAACGTGTTCTCTCAGAAGAGCAAAAAGAATGGGACAAAGTGCACATTGTTTGTCAGGATATATGAGCTATTTGCTGAATTAAGTGAATAACTACTGGAGAGATAATGGGTATGTGTCAGGCCACAACAGGAAAAGCAATTAGAGAACTGAAAACTGGCATCTGGGTCAATCTTTCTTTTTCTGAACGTGGGTCCATCCTCTGCTGGTGTTATCATCATTTGCTGGTGTTATTTGTATACATGTATTGTATCATATCATTGTCTTTCGCCAATTATTCTGATTTCTTGCCACCGAACTCAGACTTTATACATCCAGTTACGCCAATCTCTATCAGCATTGTTAGAACACAAAAAATGTGGTCACCAATTGGTTTATTAGAGGATAGTCTTAATGACTTACTTAATTACTTACTCACTTATCAAGCCCGTCTCTGTAAGACTTGGAGAGTCAGAGGGCTGATAAATTCTCACAATCAATCAATCAATCAATCAATTTTTACCTCTGCCGTTCCATTGACGACGGTTACTCCAAGCGACTCCACGGCACTGTCCTTGCGGATGGCTACCACCCTGCCACATGGAATTCGTCGGATTGTCAGCGTCGCATCCGTCTTTCCAGAGCAAGTCTTGAGCATCTTCTTGGCCACAAGACGACTGCTTGGAGCGACGCCGTTGATGGCAATCAGCTGATCGCCAACGTGGAGAAACGAGTGAAACGTTGGACACGTCCGCTGGTTCCATCCACTAATCCTAAACAAAAAACAAGATTAATCTCATGAAAATATTACTCCAATCAGAGAAAATAACGAGTCACAGGAAAACAACATGATAGAAAGAGAAGCAAAGAAATCAAGTCACAGGAATTATTGCAAAGAGTGCTTTTGACCGCACCATTCAGTGATGTGCAAGTTTTAATAGAAGCAAAGCATATTCACAGTAGCAAAACCCAAGAGGCCAAGACTCACCAAGTTGACATAATAGCCCAAAAGATGTACAAAACAACAACAACAATAACTGACCGATGAGATAAAGAACAATAAGAAAACAAAACAATCCTTAAACAATCACTCATAGCGAAATAACACTAGTATAGTGCTCACTGGTAATGATAACTCTGACCTCTCTAACCTAAAAAGCCAAGCAGTTCAAACTCTCAATTTATGGTCATCAGGTATTCATCATCGTTTGTTGTTATGTATTGTAATCCATCTTTTGTCAGCTTCACTAGCTGCCTGTCAAATGGCGCATTAATCATAAACCAGAATGCTTGAGTTCTGAAACTCAAGTACCAAACCTGCAGATGTACTACAGTCAATCAGTCATAAACTCCTAACCCCTATAACCGTTATCTTGCTGCACGCACTGAATGTTGATTTCTTAGGAGAACCGCAGTTCAGAATAGCTGCGGGTTCATACGCTCTCAGTTGCTGTGCCTTCAGTACTTGGAGTTATCTGCTAGAATTTTGGCCTAAATTGCCAACTTGGTAACTAACCAAGTTAATTAGGCATTTAAGTGACTATACAGACCAACGTTTACTTTGTTCAGCTGTCTTGACCAAGTGCTTGCAAATAATCATCGACTCATAACAGTTCTTCAGCTTTGCACAGGCAATTAATTCTCAAAATAAAGAAATAAAAAATAAATTAACAACACTTTCAAAATTACAAAATAACAGAAAACATTTGCTGACAATGAAAAATTTAACTGTGTGGATCAAAGATCAAGTGGCAGTTGTCACAACCATAGCAGAGTCAATATGTATCAAACAGACTATACGTAATTACACTTAGCACAAGTAATTTTAAAATAGTTTCTTACTTCAGTGTTTAGCATTCAGTCCTTACTGTGCACGTTTGCACTTCTGTCCCTGACCACTGCAAGTCCTCTGGACTCATCCCACGACATCCCTAAGCGCCTCAAAAGGCATTTCTGATGGTCTCTGGCCAATTCTTCTGGTCTACCCTAATTTTTTTACACTTACGAATCCAAGACATCACTTGGCAAGTTACACACCAGTTCAATTGCATGAAAAACTGAAAATAATGGTATCAATTATCAATTGAATTAAACTAGGTTGGCCAAATAATTTTCACCTACCAAATTTTACTGAAGCAGTCTGTAAACGCAATGGAGTGCTGGCACTGGTTCTTAGGAATGACGACTTGTATTGCCTGTGCACTGCCCATCTCTTCAATCAGCTTCTGTACCTGGATCTGCTTCAGCGGCAGGTTGGCGCCTTTGAAAAGCACCTTCTGCGACGAATACGGCGGTGGTGCAGGGAAATCAGCGATCCCAGACGCACAGTTTGCGGAAAGTTCGCCGCCAGAAGAATCAAGGTCGGCGGGGGACGATGGTAAACATCGGGTGGAAGAACTCCGAGGATTGGCAAATCGTGAATCACCGTACCTCGATAGGACGTCGTCCGCTGCGGGTGGCGTCATGGCTTCGTCGTAGGACGGCAGATGAAAAGAAGGAACGCTTCGACGATTATTCTCCATTTTGATTTCGCTCGACTCTGGAAACGACGGTAGAGCAGACGGAGGAGACGATACGGGCAACGGAGCAGGGGGACGTTCGGTTATCGATCTGGCGCCGTGTCCATTGGACGATGTAGCTGATAGTGCGCGGACTAGTGTTGGCGGCGGCGGCAGAGCAGGGGACGAACTAGACGAGGGTTCGGGCGAAGCGACGCACTGCAGATACACCGACTCTGGGTTCAGCTGATCGTCGTACGCTGCGGCAGACGGCACCACAGCATTCGACGAAGTCGTTGAATCTGTCGTCTCAGAATCCGTGGAAGCTGACTTCGTTACGTTCATGTAGAGATTCTCGGCCTCTTGCGACGCCGTCATGTAGATCGAAGCTTCGTCGGTGACTTTTGGAGAGATTGTCAGATCGTAAGTGTCTTCACACGTCATCTCAGAACTTGTCTGCTGAGCAGCTGTAGCAACGTTTCCGTAGCAGATCTCTCTTTCCACGGTGTTTTCATCCTCGCCATTCGCATCCAGTACAAATGGCTCGGTAAGAAAGTTAATTCCACTGGCGCGCACCTCCAGGTAGTCCCTTTCCGGTGCATTGGTAAAGGAAATTCCACTACTGCGCACCTCCAAGTAATGCCTTTCCGGCGGTGGCACGTTTTGCTCAGGTTCTGGATAACGTCTTTCCATAGCAGGTATTCGAATATAATCGTTAGCTCCGTGGGAAGAAGACTAAAGACAATGCAAACAAACCATTTTCAGTGCCTTCATGACACAGGCAAATGTACAATGCACTGGCCAATTTACAAGGGTACCTCAGTTTTAAATCATCTAATGTTAACACTTTGACTGCCAGACCAAAGTTAAACATTCATTAATTCAATTGAAATTGCAAAATGTGCCAATAGATCAAGGAGTGGTCACAGATATACAAATACTTATACACTATTCTAATGAGCACAAATCAGGTGTTTTAAATAAAACTAAACTCCAAATATTGCCACAGGTTGTTACTATTAAAATGCATATTTTCATACAGTGGGCTTAGGCACAGAAAAAAACATTCTGATAAACATATATATAAATGTCAATTATGACTTTTACTAACTTGACTATTTGCTTCTGCAATCAAGAAGTAGAAATACAACAGCCAATCAAAGAAGGAAAATTCTTTATCTGATATTATAGTCTAAGTGGACTGACCTACATAAGCAGAACAATCATATAATCACTTTAATATACAAAGTACCACTGCCCACTGTGCCCAGTACTTTGAAAGGTACTGTCCTTTACTCAGATTTGCTAACCTCAATAAATCCAAGATTGCATAACTTGTCTTCAATTGCTCTGGACCATTCAAACATCATATCCCTACAACATTTAAACAATATATAGTGTTTCTAGGGTTTGGAATTGTAATGTACTTACTACGTAACTCGTAGTGACAGCTGACAATGTAATTGTAATGCAACCCAAAAGTAACTTACTACACACAAAGCGAAATTTTTATTCCTATAATAATTGAAATTATAACAGTACCCATGAATCAACGCTTACTAGCATAACATAGAATTTTACTAAATTTGATTAATTTTGTTCCTATTGTATTGTAATTCTCAAGTACTGTCCTAAAACTGCCCTACAGGTCCCAACGGGTTCTAAAAAGGATCCATGCGGTCACAACTATTAGAACATTGCAGCGCATCATAAAGGAAAACACCCAAGCTAATGAAAGATGTGTGATCTTGGTCAACCTGTATACCTCTGGACAGTAGTGGATCCAGAACTGTTCCAAAGGGGAGGCCCCTGGCAAAATCTTTGGTCATGGGACAGGGAAAATTTCGTCATTGGTCACAAAAAAGTTGACCTTTTTTGGGTCCTCCGGCCGAAAACCGAATGGGGGGGGGGGGGCCACGTCCCATGCAATTTTTTATAGCTGGACCAATATGCCATAACACCCCTATTCGTATTGCTAATTTCAAACCGAATGGGGGGGCCACGTTCCATGACATTTTTAAATGGGGGCCATGGCCGGATTGGCCCCTCTGGATCTGCCCCTGCCTCTGGAGCAAAGCCACTAGTTCTGATGTTGCAGTCCGGAAAGGAAGTCTCACCTGGTTGGTGCAACAAGACTCAGCTGCCTTTCCTTTAGAACTAAAGTGAAGATGTTGATGAAGCGGCTTGTCTTCTGGTCGCGAGTTATCTTATAGCACGTATCCAGGAAGATGATGTTCAGTGGTCGGCTTCCGAATATACTGTCCTCGTTCTCGTAGTATTCCAGGTACGGATCGGTGTGACCCATGACGCCAAAGATAAACCATCTTCTCTCCACTTTCTAAAACAAATGCATTATAATCGATTATCACCGCAATCAGTTCGCTCTCTGAAACTCTGTACTCTGAAAAAAATATAAACATGCATAATTTGTAGCAATGAAAAGAATTGTATATACATAGACTTTGAACCTAATGCCAAAAGAAGAGAGCATAGCTGAGCAGACATAAAAGGAATCTTCGAAGCACAAATTCTCCATGGGTTAATCATGTGGCAAAATAGGTAAAGGGTTAAATGAGCGTTTCGTGCTATATATATATATATATATATATATATATATAATTTATATATACATATATATATACACCAAGATGTTTGTGTACGGTGCTGGGGCTGAAGCAACACAGGCGAATACGAAATTCAATTAAGATAAAGCTGAAAACGGTGACCTTGGATAAGAGTTGACTGTTTCAAATTATTCCATTTCCTGTTATTAAGGTGGAAATGGTTTGGAGTTACAGAAACAAGATTGGCAGGGAAAAGCTTAAGAGCCAAGGAAGGAATTTCCAGTTTACAGCGAAAGACAAAATGACTCATACCAAGATGTGTGTGTGTACATTTATGCAGCAAAATTAGAAATGACTCTAGATAGCCAAAATTATATTTGTTCTGATCAATGCACTTATTTTAAGTTTTACACATTCAGAGTAAAAGATTTAAATTATAAATTTCTTGAATCCATTTGCAAACCATCAGGCAAAATTAGTCTATTAGGTTATCCATGAATGCTGGAAATCGTGTGTGCTCAGTCTAAGCATGCTTGACCTTGGCAGAGAAAAGGGACAACTTGCTGCTTAATAACTGTGCTGATAAGTGTCCTCTTGAAGGAGACAACAAATATTGATTTTGTGCCCAATTAATACAGCTTCGTTTAAAGCTACTTTTACCTTGAAAGTAAAATAACACATCCAATGTCATCCATGGTATTTTACAGTCAAATTCTACTATTAAATGCATTGCGTAGGGCAGTGTTATGTTCTGCATAATCCTAGACTTTAAGCGGGAGGACATTTTAATGTAAAAAGAAAGAGAGCAGTCTAGAAAAACAGCATGTACCAATATCAGCAGCATATCATACATAGTTGATGATGAGAAAATATTTTAGCTGAACTCAAAAGACATCCATTTTTCATTCAGTTTAATCACAATGTATGTTATGAGTTTGTTCAATAACTCACCTTAAGTGAAGATCCAAGTCGAGACGCATTCGGCAACTTCTTTAGATAGCCTTGTTTAATGATCGTGCGCTGCATCGTCTGCCGATCACGCGTATTTCGGTCGTGCATTCTCATTTCCACCAGATGATTAGACAAAGTACGACGTGCCAGAATATTGCTCGCCATCTTCAACTAGTCCAGAACTGAGCACTTACTGAGTGTCTGGGTAGTTTAAATACTTGGTGTCACTCGGCTGCTGAGTCTTGCTCAAGGATTCAACATACTGGTAATTGCAGTGTTTATTCAACCCTTATTTGCAGGTACTCTGCAAGCTTCCATGTGGACACACAAGGTTCATTATAAAGAGCTTTCCCAGTTCAGCATCCTTTGTACAGTGAACATATAGAAATTTGGAGCATGTTTCTTCAGCATGTTTCCAGACTATCAGCTGGAAAACAAAAACATTTTATAATTAACATTGTTTAATTTAGAATTCACAGCACGAAATGAATGAATGAATCAATATGAAAACACACTTGTGCAGAGAGTAAACGATGAAAAAGTCTAATCATGTGCATAAAACTTTTTATTCTCATCATGGACATCATTATAATGACATGAAAAACTGTTGCCTCGTGGACCACTCAGCTACTACTGAACTTCAAACACAACTCAGTGTTATCCTCCAATGCTGTTTCTTGCAAGCTATTTTTCTCAGCTTTAAGTTTCAGTAAGTGGTCATAAATACTGTCATTCTAGAGTCAACATATAAGCAATGACTGCCTAAACTTTACACTAACTCCTGAAAGTTCTGTACCTTGTTACAGTAACTAGAATAAATATTATATACCACAGAGAATCCAAATACTTCACTGAACTATAATAAGCCACCAGTTAAGAAAATCTCAAACCATGGACCTCTGAATCACTAAATATATATCAGATTGAACAGTAGAAGTACCTAATAGTGCACATCCACATGGACATGTGAAATGTCAGCATTTACGTGACGTCCATCTAATGACAAGGCTCAAAACTTGTTCAAAATTAAATATAGACCTACCTTAGAAAAAACAAGTTACACAAGCTACCAGTAGACTGATAGGACAAATTATGCATAATTAGGATATCCAAATGAAAACTAGAGCTTAGCCTTACACAGAATTAAATAACTGGCCTGCAAGCCTGGCAGATATAACACATCAAACACTACAGTCACATGCTGTGTGTCAACTCTGCCATAGGCTGATAGGCTCCCAACCATTCTCATAAAATTATCATATATACTGGTACAGTATGGTATACATATCAGGATGTGCAAGTAATCACTGATCTAGTTGTACATGAGGCCTGATTATAAATGTTTTAACCCCCCTTCACCTCTCCCTCTCCCTCACAAGTGCGGAAAGCCTTGGTATCCTTCAGGACAGAAAATGATGATAAATCAATGTCTGTTTCATAGAACCTCACTATATAGCAAAACATCTAACATGTTAGGTTGAAACTATCATAGCTGTACATGCCTAACACCCCCTCAATAATACCATGTCTCAATTTACCTCAGTTTATTGCATAATACACCGCCAAGATACAAAACAGTGCGTGCTGTAGCCTATGTATTGAAAGTTTTATTTCAGATTGGTTTCAAGTGGAAAAAGGATTGAAACAAGACTACACACTTGTCCCAATCCTATACTTGCCACTGAGGGACAAGATCATGAGCGCTCTTGAAGGAACTCGGTGGGCTGAGAATTACCATGGCTCCAGAGAAGAATGTCTTTCAACAGTAGTTGTAAGTTGCTCAAATGTAATTTGGAGCGCTCTACATATTCTTGAAATAAATGAATTCTTGAAATAAATGAATTCTTAAAAATGAAAGAATTATTGAAATGAACGAATTATGGAAATGTGTAGTCAATGAAGAGAATAATGTGAATAGTAAAATACTGCACATCACTACAACCCATACCACACCTCTTCATAGCAAGTGGTGAAAGCAGGAATGGTCAGAAGTCTTGTTGGGCCAAAATAACATGGACAGGTTTACATCTTTTGAAGTATGTGTAGAATCTGCCTGGTGTAATAATACATCATTATTACTACATTCAGCCAATAATTCTTGTGGACTATCCAAAAATTGAATTGCTCGAGCAGTGGATAGGACACCCAATTGCCAATGTTGTATCACTCCAATTGTTTATCCATTGGCTGAAAATATTAATAATCCCACCACTCAGAGTGCGTTTTAACCAGAGTGCGTTTTTGCAGCTGGTACATTAACGAATATACTTACTTACTTACTTACTCCTTCAAACCATGAACTCATTCAAATTCTGAAATCATCCATATTCTGTTTTCTTTATCTTACCTAATAAGTGTCTTCACAAACTCATCCTCCAACCGAGGTGAATTAAGGCATGTTCAACATGTTTGGCCGAACAGGACTCCACATTTGTTAATCCAGACCTGATCTCCAATCATCCCACTCTACCGTATCAGACCCATACTTCACTGTTACCAGTCTCCCCAGTAACTACTAACCTTAAGTCCTTTAACCATTCCATATTCCACATGGCATCTTGACTCTGGAATGAACTGCCTCCTGAAAAGAGTCCTGATTGCTGCCGCAGAATGCGGAAAAATTCACGAGGGAGATTATGCCTCAATTCATCTCGTCAGAGTCGTTCACCAGCTTTCATTTTAATGGACAAATTCCCAAATTCTGTCACGTCTAAAGTCTCCACCTACGCTGGAAACTTTAGGCTGGCTCCCTACCCTGACCTGGTGCGGCAATGTCAGCTCAAAACTGTACTTTTTCCCTATACTGAAGAACTTGGGAGTGCCTCTGAATAGTCCTCTTGGAGGTGCCATAGAAATTTACGAATTAATTATCTGCCTTAAGTTACTCTATCACTCCCAAGGCTCTCCATTCAAAACCAAAGGCATACATTTATGTCCCCCTACATCTCTGGTCTGCTGTGACTCGGATTTTGTTCTTCGCGTGATATACCTCATCTAGGCCTTACTTAGACAAGGCTTGGAATTCTAAAAGAGCTCTAGAAATCACTGTTAGAAGCAAATCATGTAACAATTTGCTAACCAGTGTTTCTAGACTAATTCGACCCCCCTGAAAACGAAAATCGTGGTTAGCAAGCTGGATTTTTAGCCGTTCCATGGGAAAACAAGATGGCGGACAAAATGGCTGCCAATTGCTTCATATAAATAAAAGTAAAGTATTTTATGTGAGAGGAACACGGTTTTAGATTCTAAATTAAGACTATAGGGTCCAAGGAATGCAATGGAATCAAAAACATATATGTAGCACTGCAAGAAAATCAAAATGGCGGACAAAATGGCGGCCAGAATCTTAAATGGCTATAAATGAAGTTCTGTATGCAATAGAAACATGATTTCAGAGTCTAAATCAACATTTTCGAGGTCAAGGAATGCGATGGAACCATGGTCAGATATGTAGCTCTACACAAAAACCAATATGGCGGACAAAATGGCGGCCAGAATCTTAAAATGGCTATAGGTTAAGTCATGTATGCAATGGAATCATGATTTCAGGGTCTAAGTCAACATTTTCGAGGTCAAAGAATGCGATGAAACCAATGTCACATATGTAGCACTGCAAGAAAACCAAGATGGCGGACAAAATGGCGGCCAGAATCCTAAAATGGCTACAAGTGAAGTCATGCATGCAATCGGAATTTGATTTCAGTTTTTTACCAGGTCTTTGCGAGATGGCATCTGGGGCCCGTGCTGTGTAATTTATCTACAATGTTCCCTTATTTGGCCTGAAATGATCATTCAAATTATCACAATTCCCTCAGCAAGTCTTAAACCAAAAAGCATTCTTTAAATGAAGACCGACGAAGTTTCCACGCAGCACAATTATCCCAGCGAATCAAGCATACTATCCCATCATCTGCATGGCATCTGGATCTAGCATCAATCTCGTGCCATGAGCTTCCCTCAAAACCACTGGCATGGGATGCTTTCTGAAAAGTAAATTGTCCGGTCAGCAACTTTTTAACAGAGGCAGGCATGGCATTTATTTTTAATATTTTATGTAGGGTCTCTTCAAGGGAGGTTGCTCGGTATCAACCCCGACATAGCCACGACTAAATGCATGGGACAGTTTTTAGATTCGTAAAAAACAGAGTGAAGTGACCCATGGATGGACAACAAGTGCTGTGAAAAGGGGTGGACATTTCAGGTTGTGGAACCAGCCACAGAGAATGAACGTCGCTGTCGAATAACAGAAACTCAGCTTGGTCCGCCAACTGAAGAGTCGATCGACGCTGGACACCCGTGTTGGAAAACAGAGTTCCTGCAGTTAAAATGGACTAGTCCCTCAAAGCATTGCCTAACCAACACAAAGACTCTGTAGGCAATCCGCTGCGAGGAAGGGATCCAATGCAAGACATCTGCATATAATATGAAATATGACCAAATTTTGCGATATGCCCAATAAATTGTGTCGCAATTCATAAAACCAATTCCAGATAAGTTATTGATGGGCAAGCAATGGTACACGTAATGCTTCAAGCAATAGGGACCCTCCAGATGTGAAGACATACGGTGACCTGGCAGATAACATGTACAATGGTTGCCCATGTAAAGGTACTTCGATTGGCTACAAGAGGGTCAATAATTTTTGTCTTGGATAAGTACTGGACCTGGACATTGCTTAGAAAAAGGGGAGCCATACAGAAATGGTGACTATAACCACAGCTTTGTCACTGTATTGAGTTTTGAAATAGCGGTAATCCGTTGTCGGAAAATTAGCTGAATGTTCTTGGTATGCCTGAAAGCAAAGGTGATCTAGCTTCATTCCTGTCCATTCAGCTCTCAACAGCCACATTTGGATATTTGGAGATACAGATGCAGCTGTTGCTGGTGGTTCCTTGAAGGAAGAAAAGGTGTTGCCTACTACCGGGTCAGATGTGCATGACTTATATATCTAACCATGTTTGGGTGATGGCAGGAATATCAGCAAAGCGGGAGTTCATCCAATTCAAGCAACTATGAAGAAATATATTGGCTTTTCTTGCCATAACTGGATGTGCTGTGGTATTTAGCAGGAATGAACTGAAAGAATGCATGAATAACCTACTTGGAGACTTCTCACTTGCCTTTTACATTGGAAAAATTCTCCTATAAGCTCATTAACAAACTGTAATTTGGAAAAAGCCTATCTTCCATATATTGATGTTCAGACACCATCCTCATTGGGATGAAGTGTGGTGGAAGAAGGTAATCTTTACTAGTGTGGCCTGGTACTGGTCCTGCGCTGCAGTCACATTATAGAGTTTATCTGCAAACAATGAGAAGTTAATAAGCATAGCATCGAGCCCTGTTGCTATCGAAGTGTGATTTGCCGTGTACACTTACGTACAATTGCAGGAACAGCAACAATGCCTTAATTAATTCTACTCTACATACATAGCAGTCAAGTCATGAAACATTCCAACAGTTGATAGGACAAGTTATGAAACATGAATATTGTGCCAGCAATAGTTAAACTGCAGTGCAATCATATGCTACTAAAGTATTTCCACTAAACAATTTCACTGCGTTAAGCTCAAAGGTATGTATATAAAAGATAGAATGTGACTTTCTTGGAATTATTTGACCAAGAAAACAATAACTAGTCCAATCTGAAGTCATGTCTCTATCACATACATTCAGTATGGTAGATCATTTATAGCCAGTTAAAGCTGTTGTCCACCATTTTGTTTTTTTTTCTGGCAGTGTCACATAACATATAATGTGCCTTTAACTAAATCACATTCCATGACTCGGAAAATTTTCATCTACATTCTGGAATCATATTTCCATAAGGTATACAGAACTTCACTAATAACCAATTCAAGGGTATGACCGCAGTGCGTTTGCAGGCGGTTCATTAAAGTATATACTTACTTACTTATTTTGTCCACCAATCTGATTTCCTTGCAGTGCTACATATGTGACATTGATTCCATCGCATTCTTTGACCTCGAAACTGTTGACTTAGACCCTGAAATCATGATTCCATTGCATACATGACTTAACCTATAGCCATTTTAAGATTCTGGCCGCCATTTTGTCCGCCATATTGGTTTTTGTGTAGAGCTACATATCTGACCATGGTTCCATCGCATTCCTTGACCTCGAAAATGTTGATTTAGACTCTGAAATCATGTTTCTATTGCATACAGAACTTCATTTATAGCCATTTAAGATTCTGGCCGCCATTTTGTCCGCCATTTTGATTTTCTTGCAGTGCTACATATATGTTTTTGATTCCATTGCATTCCTTGGACCCTATAGTCTTAATTTAGAATCTAAAACCGTGTTCCTCTCACATAAAATACTTTACTTTTATTTATATGAAGCAATTGGCAGCCATTTTGTCCGCCATCTTGTTTTCCCATGGAACGGCTAAAATTCCAGCTTGCTAACCGCGATTTTCGTTTTCAGGGGGGTCGAATTAGTCTAGAAACACTGGTTAGCAAATTGTTACATGATTTGCTTCTAACAGTGTAATTTTCAGATTCCAAGCCTGGTCTAACTTGACGTCGCGCTCGTTCATAACCTGGAGCCCCGTGCAGCCAGCATTTAGAACTATCCGAGTCTACGATTACACCACGCTGCGTTATACAGCTTAAAGCACATAAAATTACATTACACGCTCACATTAGGCTAAGGCTACATCACTTCGTTGTTGTACGGCAGGCAAAAATTATGTGGCTCACCAAACTCTACGAGACATCTTCTAGTCAAGGATTGCCTTCCAGTCAACAATAGCCTACTTCCTCAATTATCGGCGATCCAAGCGAACAATTCGCTGGAAACCGAATTCAAGGTCACGCGATAACTTTCCACCACATTAAACGAAGCAAGTGGCATAAAATAGGCGAACACTTCATGCTGAAAGTTATACATCGCACAGTGCGAAAGTAATCCTGCTATTTGTCCGACATCGCTATTATATCCTCACTTTTCACAACTTCCTTGTTATCAGAAACACAGCGCCACCTAGCGATCAAGTGTGCCGCTGATGTTGACGTTGTAAGTAAGTAAGTAAGAAGTATGGCCTTTAATGTTACTCCATTCGTAATCGTACCACAGTATTCCCTAATAATCATAAACTTTCTTAGTGCAATTTTCGCCACTGCTAATCGCGGGTTTAGAGAGCCATGCTAGAGTTTTATTAAATTCTTCTATTATAGCCTTTCTGCAAAGTGCCTTTCTGTTCTGCATTGCACAGCCGCCTGACAGACTGTCTTTCTGTCTAATCCTTTTAATTATTGCGTTTTAGATGGCGTCTGACGAATAAGCTGGAGCATTATAGGCATACTTTCTTAACTCCCTTGGTCGGTGTTTTAAGAAACCTTGAACAGGCTACCTTATGGCTTAATTTGATGCATTTTTACTGTTGCAATAGGCCTATCAGGCTAACACGTGTAGAGATCCATGCACATTTTTAATCTGCTCAATTCAGGAGATGTAGGCTTAAGCTTAGGTTACCAATTCCAGTAGGCTAGTTTGACCTTTTCGCCGCTTGGGTTTTATAGGCTACTGGACCAGCCTAGAAGTACAATACTATGTTTGCAAAAGAAAGTCAGAGCAGTTTGTCTGTCCGCTTTTATTAGAAAGCATGTACAACTGTACCAGCGTAGCCCAGGAATCCACCTAGTAGTCCTTTCATGAATTCTATTCAATTGTACCAATATTGTGAACTTCAAATTTCTGGAGCATCGGTTGGGAGCAAAGTATGTATGTATGTATGTATGAATGTATGTATGTGGCTTGTTTAGTCAAAAACATCGTGGATGCATGCAAAATTAATGTACATTGAGCAATGGGTGATTCCCCCCCACCTTCTCCAATTCACATAGATATGAGAACTTTTGGTCCGCATTAGGCTGAGAATATGTAAACTTTTATCATGTTTTGCTACTCCTGGACCAATTTCTGTGGACACAGTTTTACGAGGACTTTAAGTTTGGCTATATTCTACTGCATAAATAAATTCAAGTGTGACAGTGTGCACTGCTGTGCAGGCATAATAAATTTTTGTATCATGTCCAAAATTATTCTACGTCCAAATATTTCCGTTTTAAATGCATTCAGGCATTTTACACATTTATATTAGACACAGCAGTTTACAATAGTTGGTACAGAGAAGACAAGTCTATAAAAGAGGATGTCTGGCTTTAACTATCTATTCTATTATATGCACAAACACAGATATACGTGTCTGTGTCAGTACAAGTGAAACATCAATTCTCTGCTCAGTACACATTTTTCTCTTCGACACTTCATAAACTAACCTCAAAACCAGTAAATAAAGGTTTCTTGGGATAGGAAAAATCATTTAAAGGCAAGACCCACACAATTTGTTCAATTCTGATAATTTTATAGCGGGGGAGGGTAGACGAGCAATTGACCTAGACTCCTAGTGATTAGAAAAGTCATTAACCACCCCACTTTCTAAGAACTGGCAGCTATACCTCTGCTTGTCTGATATCCACCAATTGATTTTCAAACAGGATCAAAGAGTTAAAGGAAATACGTGCAGAAATAATTCACTTTAATTTTTAGTCAATTAAGGTAACCATGATGATGGATGGTGGGTTGGCAAACTCCAACCACTTAGTGATACAACGAATGACACTTTTATGTCTTTACTGTATAGCCTTGCTGAATGCACCGACTTAATTTAATTCCTCCAGACCATAGCTTCTTGGTCCAGCTATAATTGAAATAGAAGTATCACATTAAATAAATATCACGATTGAAATGTTCAGCCGTGAATTAACAAAGTCTTCCTAAAACCTAGATTAAAGCTGAAACAGCATGTAAAATTTTCAGCGACAACCTGCAAAGACTGTTAAGAAGTAAGGTCCCATGAACAGCCTCAAGACTTCCAACAGGGCCTCCAAACCTGGGATATCATGTAGAAATCTGGGCCGTGACCATCGGCAGGATGGTACGCCAAGAACAGTGAGCCATTCACATTTGTCTCATGTTCACAAATACATTTTCAGTCATGTTCAGCCTTGCAAAAGTTAAGTCGCTAGATTTCGTGAATCACAGACACAGTCAAGTTTTAGGCGATACTCAAGACATCCAAAGTTCTGACAAAACTTAGATTTCATTTTGGCTTAAAAAATTTCAGCTTTGTTCTTGTCAATGAAGCCAACTTTTCGCCGAAGAGCGTCATTTTTTCTTCGTCGTATCGAGGAAAAGGTTGATCCCCCGTTCTACTTCTAGTCTGCAGCTCAAAGAATTTGTTGGCTTGACAACTTGTTCGCCGAAGCTGGTCCGAATCTGAAAGTGATAAGAACATACATTTAAAGTGCAATAAAAACATAAAGATATTGATTGTTTGTCTACCTTTTGTTTGTGTTCTTTCTCCGAATTCTCTGAATTTTTTCTGTAGTGTTTACTACATTTGTTTTGATAATATTTTTTTCCTTAGTTAAGTAACATCTTTGCATTCCAATTCTCCCTTCAGCTTTTACCTTTACACTTCACTTTGTTAATTAGGCTCCTACTTGGCGGGATTTGTCCCTTTTGGTGTAGCTATTTGTTCCCTCACTCTTATTCTACTTATTCACTTTGAGTATTTGTTTATTGCTGATTATGTCTTTACTTTGCTCTTAAGCATACATGTATAATTGAATTGTTGGGATCAATAAAAATATGTCTATATCTGCTTCAAGCAGATATCTATGGAAGCAAATATCACTTCAAAAGCAAAACAAATAATTTTCACATTGGTAATTATATTGTAAATACCATTACAGTATCCATAATTGCATTCGCTAAGGAGCTGCATAATTATGCTTCAGCTTAAAATAATCTAAAGTAAAAACAGTTGACCTATTCTCAGTCTTTGCAACTGTCCTGCTTGATCAAGGGGCATATTTTTAACCCACCCACAGGGTCAGTGCATTGCACAACTTATTGCTCACTTCCAAAATTATGCCTCAACAGAATTCTGCTGCTTGGTTACAAGAACACTTGTAAGGAAACAATTAGCCAAGAGTCGTCAACTGAGATAGCTTGAACTCACAATCTTTTAGCTACAGACCGCTGTGCTGATTAAACAACCACTTTGCAAAGCTACATAACAGATGGCTGAATACTTCATGTCGATTTACTTATAGCTGACTGGCTAATTAATTGCTGGGCACTTAAACAGTATTTTATTTCACTCTCATTTGCTCATCAAATGCCTGTCTCTCTTTCTTTCTGCTTCTCTTTCATATCAGTACATACCCTTTAAGCATAGCTACAGTACTTCACATATTCAGTTAATGTTAATTATTATAATAATAATAATAATAATAATAATAATAATAATAATAATAATAATAATAATAATAATAATAATAGTAACAAATGCTCATGGTTAACAACCGTGAATAGAAGAAAGCATAGAGAACAACCTTTGTGTTGTCTTCGAACTTTGTCTGTACTGAAGGTTTGAACATGACCAAAACTCAACCGATGGAGAAGACCACGTGGATTTCTGCCTTTGTCCTAAACATTTGCAATAATTACTTGCTTCAGGTTATGGTGATCAAACACTCGCAACATTTTATTAACCAGACAGCTTTTTATACTTTGACGATAAGGATGATAAGATAATCCTATTACTTTTATGGCACAGAAATCGAAGACAGGAGCAATTAAGTGGAAACAAACTCATGAATATCAGTGGCCCTTGTAGAGCAAAAGCAATACAGTAAATGGATAGGAAGATGAGGCAGATTGTGTAACTAAAATTAAAAAGTTTAAAATTGATGGAAGATCAAAATTAAGACTGTAATCAAATTTAGGATAGCTTTCATTTAATACAAGAGCAAGAGGACTAGGACTTGTCAAACATCAGGTTTTGCTGTGGTTGGTCCAACCATTTGAAATGACCTTACTCCATCACTACGGGCTAAACTAATGACTCGTTTTTCCGTACCAGTCTCTCGTTCTTTAAGAACATATCTTTTCCCTACGAGTTTTTCATGTTGAGAGCACCTCTGAATAGTCATTCTGCGAGAGGCATCATATAAATGCATAGATGCAATAGATACAATACAAAAAGAGGTGAGCACAATAATTGTTTCACCTCAGTTGCTTTGTGTCTTTCCATGAGGACAAATTTTCCACCGTTATCTTTCCATGCGAGCTGCGCCAGACGAACACTTTCATCATCGCCAAGGATTCGTCTAGACATTGGAGACCTGTGTGGAGCATCGGTTGGCTCGGAGGAACCAGATGCGGAGGCAGCAGGTGGATGTATCTCCTCACTCAGAACGTAACTGTAAGCATCCTGAGATCGGCAAATCTCACCAAGAACCTGAAAGTATAAAATTCTCAAATTCAAAAAAGACATAAATTTACAAAATAGACCAAGATATGTGAAATAAACCAATATATACCAAATTCACAACATTCATAAAAACTTTATTGAGTCAATATGTTGAAACTGTAAGAAAGTCTAAATCTGCTTTAAAAAATCAACTCTGCCAGGTACAACAATTGTAGCAAAATATGTTTCACTGGCATTTTTTCATCAGTTATCATTCATCTTCTTCTATCGGCACATCCACTATAGGCTATGTATGCAAATGTATGCTGAAAGTCAACCTAAAAAGATGGACTTAACTGTAGTTTAATTTTGGTGCCACATTGGTTGATGCCTTTTGAATACTACAGAAGTTTATTATAATGCAGTTGCAATCAGTGACTTAATTGTAATACTTCAAAAGAATATTACATTAACCGAAGTTCAACTGACCACTTGTAAAACTTAAATTAAAGCAAATTAAATTAGGCCTACACTGAAATTTTTACTTTCATTTTGCTCATAAATTCGTATGTTTGAATCTTCTAAATCATAGTGTAATACCTTCTGCTGAGTAGTCACTCATACCTGTGCAATAACGTCTTGAGCACAACTGGATCCTGGGACTTGGAGAATCGTGTATGGAATGCCGGAAACTGCGCTGTGTATGCAGGCGAGAAAGGATTGAGGATCACAGTCAGATCCAGACTCGGACAACAATGAGCCTTCGTGTCTCTGTGTGTCAGAAACAAAGTCATTCTGTATTACTTAGGTCAGAAATTTTTATTTAAAAAACAATCACAGTCTATTGCTCTGGAAACCATGTTTACAAGTAATGAAGAGAAAATCTTAGATTTTCACATGCAGCTGAAGGAAAGGATATATATATATATATATACAGGGTGGCGCAAAATAAACCGGGCTATTAGTTTTCTGTCAATTTCATGGCCAGAAGCAAGAACATCGAAATGAAATTTTACAGGCTTAAAAACAATTCATATCTACACATGATGGCCAAATTTCATCAAAATATTTCGGACAGAACAAAAGTTATATTACTTTTAGTGAGGCCACTTTCACCGGTTTTTGACGATTCAAAGAGGCAACGCAGCAAAAAGTAGCTGCACGTCACTGAGAATTCACTTAGCAAGATGGCAATGAAATTGGTAAATAAGGAATCTGTCAGATTAACCAGTTTTGGCACTGGTGGTGGGCACATTGAACACAAGTTGTGAAGCACTACCAAGTTCATTTGACAACAGTTATTTGAGATGAGACTTAAGAAAATCATGTTTTTGTTACTTTTTGTTGCGTTTCGTGTTTGAATCGTTAAAAAACGGTGGGTGGCCTCACTAAAAGTGGTATAACTTGTGTTGTGGTTGAAGTATTTTGATGAAATCTGGCCTTCGTGTGTAAATATGAATTGTCTTTAAGCCTGTAAAATTTCATTGAGAAATTCTTACTTCTGGCCATTATATTGATAAAAAACCTAAATTTTGGGGCGTTTCTTTTTTGAAACGTCAAAAAACGGTGGGTGGCCTCACTAAAAGTGACATACCTTTTGTTCTGTACGAAATATTTTGATGAAATCTGGCCTTCATGTGTAAATATGAATTGTCTTTAAGCCTGTAAAATTTCATTTTGATGTTCTCACTTCTGGCCATGATATTGACAGAAAACTAATAGCCCGGTTTATTTTGCGCCACCCTGTATATATATATATATATATATATATATATATATATATATATATATATATATATATATATACAAATAAGCATTTAATCTAATCCTATGACTTCTATAATAGAGTTCCTATGACTTCTATAATAGAGTAATGAAATACAAAGTTTCAATTGACGATTCATTAAATAAAAACTAATCACATTCATTCTCCACTATAGAGGCCAATAAGAGTGATATTGTGGTTATTTGAGCACCAAAGATCAGCTGCAGCATAGGAAATCCTGCTTAAGCACAGCTTGTTAGAAGCCAGTGGATGGATGATACTCTGCACCAACGAAGACTGCATAAGGTTCTGTTAAAACAGAAATGCAGTTCTACAAAGACAACATTTCCCATGCTTGTCCGGACTACTTCTGTACACGATGATAAGATAAGATAAGAATATTCTTTAATAGACCAATTGCTATCCGCATTTTGGTGTACAGACATCATGGTATAATAAACAAACGTACATCATTTCTATATCCGATCAATGTCAAATGTTTTAAAATAGCACAAAATCTTAAGTCCAAAATCCAATATAAATTTTTAAAAATCATGTTCTTTTAATGACCAGCAGTTTATGCTGCACTTTGGTTTATTGCATCATTTCATAATATTCCTAACAAAGAAGATGCTGAGGACGGAGAAGTCTTACATTACTGTTCCTCTGTAGAATGAATCGGCCGGTTCCTTTCCATCTGCTCTGGACCAGCCAGACCTTCTCCTCCATGCCAATCACCCTCTGTGACCCACTTCCCTTCTCCATCTCCCAGTTCCTCTGGACATCCTCCACCAACATGTAGCTGTCCGTCTTCTCCTCTGCCCGACCAAGCTGCACCAACACCTGAACACGAACAATGACGTCTTTCAATAAAATCAATCAATCAATCAATCACAAATTGATATTGCGATCAATTATTGATCTAAGGAATTCTTTTGCAGCAATTGGGCAAAATGTTGATCCTTTAGCAGCTAGTATTAATTATCATCAATATAATGGTGCCAAAAATGAATTTTCAGATTAGATTAGATTGGATGCTGTTATTCATTGTCTTAGAAAAGACAGACAATAGATCTCACCTGTTGAATGGCATCACCGGCCGAAGTATCAGGCGAGATTTTCAGAATGACGTAATCATCGTTAGTCGAGATGTTGACGAAACAAAAGCGACGTTTCAAGCTACCAGAGCTTCCCAATATCGTCTGAAAAAAACAGAAATGACGTCTAATGTAAATTCGAAAGAACTCAAACCTGCAGTGCAGTTTTGTAACTCTAGCATCTATTCCTCTTCTACAACGCCTACTTTGTTTCTGCACATTTTACCATACATCAGCACCTAATATTTATTATGTCCGATGGCTAGCAAAGAACACAAATAAGTCTAAAACTCCAATAATGCAGACCTTGATAGTCCCCTGAACACACCAAAACTTAAGGTTAATTATATATAATGAATGCCATCTAATCTATGAATATCTGTTGCTAGCTATCAGCACCTTATGCAAATTTGTCACATTTACCGAAATTGCATCTATTGTTATATTTAACAATCCATTGCTACCCATTGGTAACTGTGGCCCTCTGCAGAAATCCACTACTCTCTGTTAGCACCTATTTTGATCTAACAGAATCTAATGTCACTTATAAGCATATCTACAGGTCAGCCTCCATTAATAGCTCTCCATAAAACACATGAAAAGCAAGCAACTGAGAAACTTTAAGCATGAATATAAAACCTTCAAATCTAAGAAGTCCAAAGAACTAGCATAATCACATACGCTTTCTTGTGGAAAACCCTTAGACAAAGAAAACCATTAAAGACAAAGAACAGATCCACAGAGGAGGCTAAGACAACAGTTTCAGCAACCAGTAACGTTACCTCTTTTTCAACTTTTGTTAAGTCATCTTTTGCTTTGTATACAGTGGCTTTGAGGGGCTTCTTTGATTCCGTTCTATCTTCATATGGATGGATGATGACAGGAGATGGCAATGGCTCAGCACATGGGTCGTCGTCAATGTGAAAATAAAGAAAAAGAGTGGACAGTTCCAGTGGCTGATTTCCCATGCTCCTCAGTGGTACATGACGATATCCTAAACACACATTGAAAGTCACATCATGCGTGACAACGTCACATCACATCACATCTGTCATCTAATGTCATTGAAATGCACATCATGTGTGGCAACATTACATTACATTTA
This sequence comes from Lumbricus rubellus, assembly GCA_945859605.1. NCBI lineage: Eukaryota > Metazoa > Annelida > Clitellata > Crassiclitellata > Lumbricidae > Lumbricus > Lumbricus rubellus. The sequence goes on from OX243812.1 coordinate 38,358,475, forward strand.
TCTATCATCTAATGTCATTTCAACTTAATAATGTCTCTAGTCAAATCCAATAATCAGTCTGGTCAAATTTCAGCTGAATAGTTAATAGATACAGCCTCATAAAATCAAAATCTGTGTAGGTTTCTAAAAGTGATTTAAAAGGCAAACATAAGTTGCATGGCAAAAAACACAAGCTGGAAAAGTTGCTAACTGCCTGTAGCCCCAAATGCTTTCTTGCAAAGAACTGCCATTGTCTTAAGGAGAGTCAATGTTCATTCATTCATTTCAAGAATTTATATAGCGCCCCTTCAAGAAACCCACTCAGAAGTTACACCATTAAAGACACAAACGATTTGATTGGTCAGTGGTGAACCTTGTAAAAGAGATGAGAGCATGATGATGGCACTGCTGGTCAGAATGGTTGCCTTCAACAGTGGGACTTTGTGTAATGAACATCTCCATATCATTATGCTCTACTGTTAAATCAGATGCTTTTTATCAGCATGCAGGGATGATAGCCAAAGCGCATGAGAAATGTACAACTCAAGAGTCATGATAATTATCTAACATATGCTGCTCAGTTTCAGCTTTCTTACTTTGCATCTCATTGTCTTGTTCTATTGTTCTATTGTTACTGATGTCAATCACTTAATGAATATCAAAGCAAAAGCACAAATACCAGTATAATTCATAGAGAGAATATGTACTAGCATTTATATATGCTAAAGAAAATGCTACATGCATGGGTCTTTAAAGGTGTCACGCTACATGTCAGCCTGCCGCACCTGGTCTCAGACTTCGTAATGGAATGACGCGTTGAGCTGTGGTCTGTCCAGTGGAAACATCCGTGACAACAAACCGAAGAAACGCAAGTTCGTGAAACATTACCTGAGGCAGAGAAATAGTCACTAAATCATGTGATGCATCAATTTTAGAATATCTGCGACCATCAAAATTTTTATATTGACATGGTGATGTCTGAAGTGAATATTCATATTCATATTATTATTACAATTATTATTATCATCATTATTATTTAGGAAGTTTTATATAGGTCTTCTTCAAGATAGCATACTCAGAAGCGCTCCCGGCCCAACCATGGCTAAACAGGACAATTTTGAGAAATTTTTAAGAAACAGAGTGGAGTGACCTCTGGGCAATAAGCGCAGTGTAACAGGGAGGCCATTTCAGGTTGTAGGACTAACGACCGAGAATAAACAGTGTTGTGTCAGATCGCAGTCACGAGCAAGGGAACTAGAAGCTCAGCTTGGATCTTTACAACTGAATATATAAAGAACTACTTTATCAAATGCCAATTATACGGCAGTTTCTGGAAATAAATTCATTTCCAAATTTAAGCCTTCAGGACAGAAAAAGCCTATCCGATTTAGTGATCACACACAAGTCATTTTATAAAAAGAAGCGTTAGCAAGAATCTGACCAACCTGGAACATATAGAGTTCATTCCAGATGGGATTGAGACTGTTGCGTGAGACAGTCTTGCTCTTGTGCTTTGCACAGTCCGCTGGTATTCCCCACAACTGGACTTCAACTTGCGGACATGCTTGAAAATTACTTGGACAGACGTACTGGCCAGAAATAAGCTAAAATCAAAAGAACCAACGTAAAACAGATACCCAGTATATACAAGAGAACTAACATGTACGCAGATGCCTATGTATGACTAAACAGAGGCAGATTCAACTGCAAATGTTTGCTACAAGCATTACAGTAGTTGGGAACATCCCTAAATTCACAACAGATGGCTGCCTGGTTTTGCTGACACACTACAGGCATGTGCTAAGAAGTAGTGCAAACCAACCTTAAATGTGTGACAATTTTGGGAGACCACGCCACTGCGCAGCCAATCAGTCCCACCTCCTAAACTGTGGTTGCCAAATGAGTTCCATTGCACATTGTGTCTTGCCTTGAGTGTTGCAAATGTTCAGTTTTCAGAAAGATCTCTGCTTAGTTTACCTATAAAAGCAAAAATCTGTATAGGTCCATACTTACTAACACTGTTACGAGGCTAGGACATGTCTGAATGGAGTCTTTATCAAACGGATTGAATCTGCCATGGGCCACTTGAGTCTTGTCCCACAGAACACGTGGCTTCAGTATGTATCCAGCATGTGCGTTCTGCTCAAACATCGCAGCGTTGATATGAAGCCATTGATCTAAACATTCAGAGCCAAATATTATGTGCAATCAATTTATAAACCTACAACTGTACTGCAATATATCGAAAACACAAGACTCAATTTCATTCAAAGATTCTGTTGCACGCAATAGAGCATCAAAGTTTGCCATTAAACTTACTGAAGTAATCCACAGGACTGCACTTTTCCCAGTGGTTAAATTTGTTATTGTATTTGATTTAAATAGCTTATTTCTTTGCAGTACGTTTGTCTAAATACTGTATATTTGTCGTTGAAATTCTCATTTTTTAAAACAAACAGAACAGATGTGACTTCATTGGCTGGACATTATGATTTTTTTAATGTGTGCTGACTCTCCAGTAATCTGAACTATTTGCTTAAAGTTGCACTTGTTCTTAACGAACCCTAGTGTCATTTAGACAGCAAGAGAAGTCTTTGAAAGTCCTATGAACAATGACATTAACATGTTCGGTAGCATACATAATTAACGTTGAAGGATCCATTACCTTCTGTCTGATAGTTTAGTGCAGTCATCTGTGTTCCACAAGCCCAGAATGGAATTGGATTAAAGTTTGACGAGTCAATTCTCATTCCAGCCGGATAAGTTCGCATCAGGTGCTTCTCGGTATGAGTAAACATTTATACTAAGGAATCTAACACGACATAAAACTTTTTTTAAATCATCAAACATAATGCAATACAATTTAACGGAACAACTGATAACAAATACAACCACTTAGTACTGTTTCAACCTAAGAATTAAATCTGCTTTCACACCAGAAGAGTTGTACTTGTGCATTACTGAGCACAACAGGTTTTGGATTAGACTTACTCATAATTCTAGTAGAGTTCAAATATTTAAGACAACTAAAAAATTTTATTTCAGGATTACTCACTGCACAGTACATATGGCCATCTAATTGTCAGGATACAATGAGAAAGAGCAAAAAATCCAAATCGTAATTTCTGACATTATGATGATTATTAATTGACTTCAATTTATATTTTCTGTATAATAGACGATTTCCTAGTTACAGTTTTAAACTGACCAGTTTTGATGATTTTGAGGCAAAGTGAAACAGAAAGAAAAACAGATAACGGATATGAAGTTAAATTTATTTTGTCATATAAAATATTTCATGATAACGCTGGCAATATAATAACATATGATGAGCTACATTCATTTCCCAGTCAATTTAAGCATAATTGAGGCGTTGAGCGCCAGAGTGGCCTGACCTCTAAGAGGGGTTAGGTAACTCTGGCGCTCAACGCCTCAATTATGCATTAGAGTGCAACTAAATGAAGCAGATTGTTATCGATATCTGCCATGCAGAATATTTATTATTGAAAGGATATTTGACAACTGCAGATGGCTGTTTGCGACAGATATTCTTTGCCTTGTTCTCGTTCAGCGACGACACTTGATAGCATCTTGGATAAATGCCATCATCAGATTTGTTGCTTTTAGCCATGCCAACGGAATGTAAAACATTGGCGTCCGCTCCATCTAAAGCACATTGACACCAAAATAAAATCACTTGAAACACTCAACAGAAAGAATGATTACATAAAATACTTGGTCAGTCTGTTAAATTTTACGACAGAGATCAATCTTTAGGCTAAAGTCATTGGTGACTTCATTTTCCTTAGACTTGTCTCACAAGAATGGTAAGTGACCAGTCCTCTCCCTCACTGACTGTTCTACTCGCTGACAATGTTTGCCATTGTACTCATATTATAGCCAAGTTCACTATTGGTACAAGGATGGCAGCCGATAAGACCCTGCCACATCAGTTTGGACCAGCTCAAGCCAGTTGACATCTTTCCTATATCCACACACACATAAGAGCTCAGTCATCAAGCCACCTTGCATTAGACCAGTGGTTCCCAACCTTTTTTGACTATAGGGCCACTTTTTCTATGTTGGAGGACACGAGTGCCACTTTTTCTTAGTTGAAGGACATTAGGGGGCCACACGGTTCAAATTTATTTAACTAAAGCATATAAAATCGTTATAATTGATATAAAATATAATGTTTGATGTCACTTATAGACGTCAAAATAAAATAATTTGTAATGGTAAAAATAATTATGTGTTATATCCTCTCCAGGATGTCAATTCTTTCATATGTGACCCGCTATATGATAAGGTACCATAAGTCGGGGTACAGTTTCCCCAGAAATCGCACATAAAGACGTGAAGGGAAAAAAAATTTTAAATCAAATTTGAGTTCTTGGTATTTTTAGCAGCAGGTGAAAAGGACTTTTAAGTTAATAACACTGATAATATTACATAATAGACAACACTGAGAATTGGTCGTGAACCTCTTGTAGGATAAATCGCTCAGAAGCGCTCCCAGTGTGCAAGACCCCACGATACTCATCGATGGAAATAAAGTGGCAATTTCTCATGTTCATCATTATAAGTCGGTCATTTATCATCCGATTTTTATCTGGTTTTCAGCAAAATGTTCAGCTCACTTAGCTGGTTTGTGAAGGCATAATAACTCCAAACCCGACTTATGGTACCTTTTCATGAAGCGGGTCACATATAATTCTATTAATTCTTTGAGAGACGAGGGCCATTTTTATAAAATGCCCATGGCCCACGGGCCACTTTTGGCCCTTGGTGCCAAACACATGCACTTAAAATTTTGAAAACTAATCCCTATGACTTAGAAGTCTTATACAATCAGTATGCCATGAAACAGCATTAGCTGTAGCACATCAGGAACGAGGTAAACAGAGCAGAGAACACTTGCGATATATATATACATTACACATATTATATATAAATATATATATAAATACCGGCAGTAACTGGTGGAGGAAAGTTGCTTGTGTGTAGGATGCTCTTTCGATGAATCATCTTAGTTGATTTCATCGTAACCATGGGGGTCAGAATGAGACCTTGAACAGAAAATGCGGCAATACAAATGATGCAAGAATCATTTCAACAGTGGTCACAGTTCAAATGAAACAAATTTTCAGGAGTGATAAATATAAAATTCAAACCACACAAGTAACTTTATTATTGTTATTTTGTGTGTGTTTGATGCTTTGTCAATAAACGGCTTACTTACTTAACTGGCTAGTAACTGGTTGCGGGGCGCAATGGTGTAGCGGTGGGTTCGGTGCCTTGGAGCCGGAGGGTTCCAGGTTCGAATCCACTTCAAGTCGCCGCGTAGGGACCTTGATCAAGTCCTTCACTCGCAATTGCTCGTGCGCTTCAGCGTGAAACTCTGATGCAATGTCCGCACTGCAGTCGGAAGCGCCTCTGAGTAGTGAGCTTGAACGGGCGCTATAGTAAATGTGAGAAATAAATAAAATAGCAATGGAATGAACATTGATTAACATGTCCAACAGCAGTAAATGAAAAATCTCAAGTGAAAAAAAAAACTGTAAGGCAATTTGAATGCATGAAGACAACACTTTTTAGCTTTTAGTATGAAAAAAAACACCTAAAATAATGAGCAGTACCTTCTAAAATGTGTCATAAAATGCACCATATGCTGATGCCCTGTGCGTTAGAACTGGCAAGACAGAAGCCACTAATAATATAATTAGTGGAGGTGATTATAATGATATAGCAGCAAATGTGGCATTTCCATTGTGAATTTTTGATTATAAGAAGAAATATCCAGGCAGAAATACTCAAGGAAAACATTCTAAACATTCTACAAATTGCACTCTAAATAGCGTCACTTTACTGGAACGCAAAGACTACAACCATGATTTTAAATAAAAGTATTCATTCTAAATGATTTTTTAAGGAGGCCATTGCAATGTCAGTATGGACAAAATTCGCAATGTAATAATATTATATTGCGAATACTAATATTGGTAAAATGTTTGCATTATGATATTATCATAATGCAAACATTTTTATGATAATATCACAATGCAAACATTTTAGCAATCAATATTAGTACTGTAAAGTTAAAAGTAGACAATAAAAGAAGCACAACTGGAAGAGCAGGACAAACCTCGAAACTTGACAGCCTGCGTGTAGATAACGAGATCAGACAACTCGTGAGAAATGTCGACCTTCTTCTTCTTTCCAGACTTCGGAGTGTGCTCCGGCTCTTTGTCGGCCACAGTCGTCCAATCTGACCATACTGCATCGGTTCTCAACTTTGCTCTTCCCTCCAGACTAGAACTGAACATCACAATTCAAACTCAACTGGTCAGCAACTTCACACAAAAGCCACATTGGGACAATCAATAAATGATGCCACGCACTTGAGGGGGTCACACATTTGTGACGATGTGTAACGGTACCATACTAGATATCATATGACCTTTGTGTTGACGCGTGACGAGGTTAGGGGCAAAAAATCGTCCAAAATTGCGTGATGTCATTTCTGGAAAAAGGTCTCACAACAAATTTATCAAATATTTCATTAACTCAATTCTCCTTTGAAATAGTTGTTAATACAAAAACTATTTTTTTCTTAAAAATTAGCGTCATAGTCTTCTATTTTGTAACTTAATCAAATGACTTGCAAAACCAAAAATTTCTTAAAATTTATCTTACATCCTGCTAGAATTATTCAGATCCAAATTTCCACACAACTTTTTAAGCATTTACAATAATAGTAGTTCACATTGCAGACATGAAAACACTGGACACACTAACGTTGTTGCATCTTCAGCGCAAAAACTTCGGCAACTGGTCGTCATATCTTGAAAACTGCCACCTCTGGCTTCTTCTCTTGGTTTAGCGGCTGTTTTTGAATGACTTTTCAATTTAATCAGTTCTTTTTGACTTTCATTCAATCCATGCTGTGATCTCTTTTGAGCCGAGAGCTCACGAAGGTTGTTATCTTCTGGCAGAGTCTTCTTGTTGGTACCGAGCCAAGTCTCATACAGATGCTGCCTGCCAGAGATGCTCGTCTCTGCCGGAGAAGGAGTGGCATCTGCTGTAGTCTAAAAAATTAACACTGCCATCAGGAATTGGTCGATAGGTCAATGGAAGAGAAAAAAAGGGGAAAAAGAGAGTATAAAGAGAAATTTGAGATTACATTTTTAACGCATTATTCGTATGCATTAATAAGATCTGATTAAAAAGAGTAATGAATATGACTTTGGCATGACTGAGGAAAAGTAGATATTTAGGTTTGACTGACGATATAACAATCAACTGAGTTGATAGAGGAAAAATAACTAGAGGAAAACCACACAAAGAGTTGAAGGTTGCTTGCATAAAAATGGTGCAATTTCCTATGCGAATACTTTAAGGGAAAATAAGATCTGCAATACAATGAAAGCACAACTCGACTCGACCTTATAGGACCAGTCTTCACGAGGATTCTTCTGAGAAAACTGTTCAAGAGAAAAAGATCGAGACAGCTCGAGTTTCTTCGGCATCACACGCCTCGCAGTTGAGTCACAGATGGCAATGGCAGATCCAGATTTTTTGATTGCTGGCTGCTGATGGAAAGAACACTTTGGAGACAAAGAGGACGACGCCGTTGAAACAGTCTTTTTCTGAGACGGAGGGTCGAGTTTCTCCTCAGATACTTCAGTCTTTAACTTCTGTTCAGCTCTAATAAATGGGAAACAAACAAAAGAAGTGCTTACAAGTTGTAAAATTTTCTTCTCTCTTCTAAACCCTTTTTATATCAACCTTTCCCTGCCATGTTACCTAAGGAGCTGTAGCAAGTAAAACGATCACAACTTTTTCCTGTTTTTTTAAAGAATCAATAATTACTGACCTTTCATTTTACTCATAGTAATGCCTAACAGATCCTGCAACACAGAATTCACATCTGGCAATTGTTAGCAGGAGCTGCCTGAATAAACTAGTGTGTTGGGTGCCCACATGGGTACGTAGACATATGCAATTCATGCTTAGAGACACAGGTATATAAAAGTAAGCTCTAGTCAATGAGTCAAAGTCAATGTCAGTAAATATAACACAGTAACCGGGACTTTAAATAAGAATAAAAACTTTCAAAATCACTGATAACAATAACACTTCCACTACTACCAATTCATGATATTCACATCACAAAGGAGATATTGGAAAAGAATATCATTATTCCTTAAGAAAGACACATTTCACCTTTACATGACAATGACTCATATTATACTGCAAAAAGACCACCTTATAATACCTGTTGTATAAGAAAAAAATGTAAAGCTTGCTGACAAAGAGAGTACCAGTAAATAAGGATAGTATGGCCATGGAAGAAGCTGAGCAGTGCTTACTGTGGTTGAGTCTGCAGGGTGTCTGAGTAAGCAGAAGGACTGCTCATTTTCTGCTGAGCAGCTCTGAGTATGTCCACTTGTCCAACTGATGAACCCAATTCAGCCTGTGCCGTAACTGGTAGGCTCTTATCTAGACAAACATTTGAAATCATTTATCACAAGTCTATCACAAGGATCTGGAGATCCAAAGCACCTGTGTGAATCTATTCATCAGCTAATCTCAGCAGCCTCTCATCACTTCTGATCCTCTGACCTCTGGTAACCAGACTACAACCTTCGGACTACTCTTCTGGACAACAATTCTGACTAGACACCGCGCTTGTGAATAAGCTGGTGCCCTGCACATGGCTTTCGAGTGGCGGTTTAGAAGTTTGGAGATTACGATTACTCTTCTTCTATTTCCGACCACTTTGCTCCTCAGGTTAGGACTGTCACAGTCCAATCCGGAGCTTTCTCTACATTAATATCCCTGTCTGTTGAATGACCTCTATCCCTCAGAGTCAGTTTACTCTAAGATAATCAAGTTCCTGCTGTATCTCTCTCCACTGTCTTAAATCTTGTTTTTTCTCTCGTGGTCCTTTGCACAGAGAGCCTCTAATTGGTCTGACTTAGAAATTCCTAGATAAACACAAAAAGTTACAGGTGACTCTATTATCTGCTGCACACTTAGTCAATTAGATTATAATTATGAGCTTCTGAATTTAATTTAATTAATTTTAAAAGTCATGAGAGGAAGCTGAAGAACTGGCGGTTGATAGGGAGGGATGAGCGCAGGAGATGAGTCGTATGAACCTGACCCCTTCAATTGCGAGTGACCAAGAGAGCGCTCAATTGCTCACAATCGCTTCCAATGGGAAGTCCTGGAATGGCAGAAATAAATACGGGCACAAATACAAGCACACACAAACTAATAAATTACAATAAATTTCCCGACTAAATTTCACCAGCGCTAACTTACCATCAGCCAGATAATCCTCATCTTCATCATCCTCATCATCATCCTCATCATAGTGCATCGGCGAATAGAAGTTTGACCCAGAATACTGGTTTGACAGCTGGAAAGAAGTCCATAAAAATTAAAACATTTAAGAAATACAATAATCCAATATGCTGTTTCAGTAACATCTTTCACCGAATAATATCGGCACTGCAGCCGGAAATCATTCAACGTAGTTTCATCGAGTGATTCTAGTCTTAATAGCAACAATGCATATTCGCAAAAATGAGTAAATTGTGATGCCTGTGAAAACAAACTTAACCAATTAACCGCTTTAAACAATGCTGAGTAATTATATTTATGCTTGGTAACAGATGGTTTCTGATAACCCAGCTCGAAAGATATTCTGTTGCCAATAAATCAACAAATTCGACTAAAGTGATTGATTTTTTCTTGTGCATCATGGGTCCCATGATGCTAATGTAACAGGTTGAGATATTACAACTTATGCACAAATTATACAAAATATAAAATAATATAAAATTTGTAATAAATAATGTAAAATTATAATAAATTCGGAAGAATGAGCTTCCACACATTTTAGACAGCATTTGAATAAGTACTCCTTCATCACAAAAAACAGCAGCAACTGACATCACAGAGAAAAAAAATTTGCCTTCAATGTAACCAATATTATACATCAATACGTATCGAAAAAATGTAGCATAAAGGTGTCACAGTTTACTGTCACACTTACACACATCAAAATTTAACTTTGAAACCAATACTACAATTATGTCAATATGCACAGTATATTAATTAAAAGTTACCCTCTGTTTTAGAGAAATTCCTGAATGATATGATTGAAGCTTTTTGTTCTTAATCAGTATCTTATATTTCAGCTGATTCGGTGAAGGTAGACAGGGGTCATCCATAAAATCTGAATCAAACATGAACTGTCGAACGAGTTTGTCACCAAACACTTCCTGAAATTCAGAAAGATATTGGCAGTTAACAAATTAGCAAATAAATAGTATCTCAAACTGTAAAGAAACATTTAAAGACAGAGGAAAGTGGAAGAGGAGGATCCAAGTGCTGAGATCTGTGTCCATTTGCATTCTGCCACATAAATCGAGATCAGACATTCGTTTAATGTGACTTTTGTGTACCAGAAAATACTTACCTGTAGAAATGCCAATTCCCGACCTCTGATTCGCATCATCAAACAAAGGGCTGAACACAGATAAAAAATGAGGCCAACAGATGATCTGTCAAGATGCAATCAATTACCTTACCCTGCAGTGGATGCCAGTTAGGCCATGAAATGAATGGCAGACAAATGAAATTCAGTTGTTTCAAATACTAACGCTGAATATCTGAGCCATCTTCTGCTGCTGTGGAATTGAACAGCGATTCTCGATTGACAGTATCACTGGATACGGCGATATCACAAACGCACTCTTGTTTATCGCCTCAACCACACTCTGAAAAGGTAAAATATTAATGACAAAGGTCAGATTTACATATAAACATGAAAAAACTCAATTCAATATTAAATTCTTTGTATTATTGCAGGCTGTCTGTTCTGTTAGTATAATTAAGACCTGTGTATTCTGTGATCTGCGTTCTTGTGAATTGTTTCAACTGCATAATTGTACACTCTAACCGGTTGCAACCTGTCAATCCGATTGTTCAATAAAGGAAAATTATATTATTATTATTATCATTAAATGGTTTCAAGAAAGATGCTTTATTCTATCTCCACCGCCAAAAGCATGCATCCCAGCGGCGCCGCCAGGATTTTATTTCTGTACGCACAACTTGCACAAAATAATATGAAGCGAACAGCGATCGATACGAGCTTATATTCACGGGCGGATTCAGGATTTCTGGTTAGGGGGGGGGGCGTAAATACCACCAATCCAATCTCATATATATATATATATATAGGGTGAGTGCATACAAACCGAAACACTTTTGCTTATTTCGATATTTCTCGCCTTTCTCTAGTCCGTGCGGTATAGTTTGTATGCCATTCGATGCGGATTTTTTTCTGTGTATAATACACGTCATTTTAGCTGAAACAGTTGCACGTAGACGGAGAAATCTTTGAAAAACACTAAATAGCCTAATTTGCATAAATGCAGGTTGACCGAAACACCAGTGAATACAGAGCGAAACACCAGTGAATACAGACCGAAACGCGTTTCGCTCTCCCTGCACGGCAGAAAGCATGTTAATTGTGACCGAAACAGCGTGTGCAGATTGACCGAAACACATATCTTATTAAGCTGTAACAGGCCTACCGCCAATGGTAGGTCTATAAGAAAAGGCAAGAATTGAACATGTTAGATAGGCTTAGAGTTAGATAGGCCTAAGATTAAGCATTTTATTGGTTCATATGCAAACAAAACACAGAGTGAAGATAAACACACAAAATGATGGAATCTCATGGGTCACCACTCACCAATGCTAAAGCCTTAGCAATTTTAGTTTAGCCTACTTAGGTTATTAATTAGAAAAAACTATTCATAGGCTTTCAAACATAATCAAATAGGCTTATGCATTGTTAGCTTTTATAAATCTATAAACTTAGGCCTAGTTATCAACAAGGAGGAAAAGAATGTTTGAGGTTAACAATTATTAGCTTGTTCAGCATAATAATGAGACTGTAGTAACTCCATGCATTGTAATTATCAATGGTATTTCAGGAACCATTTATTTGGAATATTGTAATTTGATTAATTTTTAAGATTTTCATTCAGATAAACAGCTGATGTGTCACATTACAAGAGCCAGAGATTTGCATATGAATCAATTTTGTTTGCACGATTATTAACCTATAGACGATTATGTCTAAATTATATGAAATTAGGTAAAGTATCCCAATTGTAACACAGCCTATACTTCTCTGAAAGTTTATTAAAGACAGTTTTTTATAGTAGAATGTTGACCTCCAGTAGGCCTAGGGCCTACACCATTTATTTCTGCACATCCTGACATTGTTTATGGCAATATTGTTCTTTATGGCAACTATAGCACCTGAAATCCAACATTAGATAATTTTTATATTTTCTGTTTGCCCATATTTAAAGCTGCCGTGATCATACTTCCACCGCTCTTTTTTTGTCGGCCTTACTTGATTAATTTCAGCCCACTGGCTCCTGATTTCCTCTGCTTCTTCTCGGTGGTATGGTTAATTCTCTCCTCTGTCAGCTTGCTCTTTATTTTTCCATGCATCCTTCCACAAATGGTCAACTCTCTTTCTCTTGCTGCCATTAATTGATAATTTAATTTCTCTTGTTTCTCCTCACACACCTTAGCAAAGCTGATATGAACATCTGTAGTTAGATGATGCGAAGGAAGCTTCGTACACAGCCATGTTGCCTCTCTGTATCTCTCCTTAACAGGAATTGGACACAAAAAACTATTGTCTGGTTTGGACTGGGATCAGGTTCAGCAGAAGTAATAAGCTACTACAATTATTGACACCATCAGTGCCAGTGTCATGGTGTGTAATGGTTAATGTTCTATCAGATTCCACGAATATACATGTAAGGCCTACTGTTTCCGAAGTTTATGTTAGTACAAATAACTCAAGTCTTTTTCTATAGTGTGGGCCCGTTGCTGGTCTAGTCATGAGTAGGTTTCTGGAATGGGTGTTATACAAGTCCCCAAAAGAATGAATGAATAATGCAAAGCATTTCACATCGAAGCAGAAGGGATCCAAAGGGGGGAAAGCCGGCCATGACCATTTAGAAATGCCCATATATCGTGCCCCCCCCCCCCCATTTGGTTTCGACAAGCTTTCGAGCAATGTATAACTTTCATATTTTCCTGTGTTTTTATGGCAAGTTCTGTTTAGGATCATAACAAATTTTTCCAACCCAAGTCTAAAAATTTGTGCTCCCCCCCATGAAAATTTCTGTAGGCTTATCCGCCCCTGCATCGAACCACTGGCCAGTTTAAGCAGCAATGCACATAGAGCGAAACGCGTTTCGCTCTGCATGCACGTGTTTCGCTTAACCTGCAAGACCCGTTTCGCTTTACCAGCATAGTGCATGGAGAGCGAAACATGCGGCTTTTTTGTTTATATTAAATTCTCGGTTGTTGCTCAAACTAAACTGTTTATAAATAACGAATAACAATTGATATGCATTACTTATTAGCAGCGAAAATATGTGCAAAGTCAATCCTATCATCAGTTTTTATACAAAAGTTGAGCGTCCTGTCCCGTCCGATTTGTTACTAGTACCGAGACATTTTACAAGTAAATACTCGACCGACGTTCGAAAACAGCTGCTCTACAGCGTAGACTGGTTCCCTGCGCTATAAATGAATATGTATAAGATAGTCTGTTTCCCAAGCTTTTAGAGCAACTTAACGTGATCGTCATTAGACAACTAGAAATTGAACGCCCCTCACCGAAAGACGAACTGTTTCGGTCTGCCTGCTGTTTCGGTTTATATGCACTCACCCTACAGTGCTTAAAGTGTAAAAAAGTGCCAGGACGCTGTATTGTAGGCCTAATTGGTCGTCAGTGGCGGCGCCGAAGGCGGGAAGTTGCGAGTGCCGAAGGCACGAAGCCCATCCCGACTAGGGGGTCTGAGGGAGCGTCGTAAGCTCCCCCAGCGGGGTCTGGGGCGGAGCCCCAGCGACCAGCGCATTTTTGGCTGTTTCGACCTTAAATGGAGCCATTTTTAGGCTCTTGTTTGAAAGCTATTTGTGAACGACAAAGTCGCGAAATTTTTAAGAATAAGTCGTTTTTCAGTGTCGCAAGCTACCAGGATAACAATAAAAATCAAAATGTTATTGTAAAAGAGAAAGGTTTTGTCTTTACAGTAAGCTCCCCTAGCGGGGTCTGGGGGCGGAGACCCAGCGACCAGCGCATTTTTGGCTGTGTCGACCTCAAATGGAGCCATTTTTAGGCAGTCATGTTGAACCTATATAATATTATATCTTTCTTTGGGCGCATAACGTATAGGTAGGATAGATCTATAGGATTCTCTCGTGGTAATATGGAAATTCAAACTGTCACCCAATAAATTTAGACCATGTGACAATTATATAAAAGTTTGCGCCCCTAGAAAAATTCCTGCGGACGCCCATGCTAAGGCTTCAAATTATTACCCCCTCCTAAACATTACCCCCCCCCTGCAAACTGTAATTTGCATCAATCGTCGCATTTATTGGACTAAAAATATCAGAAAAATAATCCCGCTTCTTGTTTTGGTCTGAAGATTTTAATCCGTTATCCCACTTCGTGGTTTGGTTTGTTATAAATATTTTCATCTGTAACTAAAATACTAACTCGCCGCTGAAGTTACATGGAGAAATGGCTTCGAGGCTATTATTTTTTCCGAGTAAAATATTGATAACAAACCACAGTGGGATGACGGACAAATCTACGCAAATCTAGTGTCCGGGGGTAATCTGAAACTGGTTACGGTACAAGTTACCGGGGGTGATGTTTAGGAGGTGCAATTTGATACCTTTAGATCGGCATAATTGCTATGCTATCGACGCCTTGAAGCCGGAATTTTCCAGGTTCGAATCCACCTCGCCGCGTAAGGACCTTGGGCAAGTCCTTCACTCACAATTGCTCAGCGCTTCGGCCGGAGTAGAGAGCTTGGAGGGGCGCTATAACCAGTGGCGGATCCAGAACTCTTCCAAGGGGGGGGGGGCAAAAATCTTAGAACCTGGGATGGGACAGGTGAAACAAATTTCGAAATTTGGTTGTTGGTCGAAAATAAATAGGGATCAGTCTTTGGCTGAAGTACTTTTCATCCGCCAAAAAAGGTGGTTTTTTAGTCATCTGCCAAATTTTTTTGGGAGAAAATCATACCATTTCATCCGCCAAAAAAGTTGATGACCTTTTTTTACTCCTCCACTTGAAAACCGACTGGGGGGCCACGTCCCATGCCATTTTCCGAATAGGGGGGGCAATATGCCATTAGGCTACACCCATATGCATATTGCTAATTTCATACCAAATGGAGGGGCACGTCTCATGGCAGTTTTAAATGGGGGGCCATGGCCGGATTGCCCCCCTGGATCCGCCCCTGGCTATAAAAGGTGCACATAAAAACACATACAAACAAAAATTAAATTAACATTTTTTAACGGTTTTACATCCAGGAACCCCAGGATCCATAGACCTCTAGGGTCTAGGCGGCTATAAGACGCTCAATGCCAAGATGGCTCTCTATTAGAGTGTAAGTAAGTAGGCTAAGGAAGTAAGTATATTCTATAGATTATAAAATTTCAATAGAATTTCATCGCTTATAATAAATGTACAATTTGTGGAAAAATTTTTTTGCCTTTCCACGCTGTACGCACTTGCGTAAGTGCGTACGCCTAACGGCGCCCCTGATGCATCCAGTTGTACCCCAAATGCTCTTCTGCCTGCATTCCTAGTGCAGTTCTGAAATACATCATTGTCTGTAGGAAGACACAGCCAGATAGTCAGAAGCATGCTACCACACAGCAATCGATCAAGAATGGCTGAACCTTATGTGGTAAAATAGCCGTTAAAAATCTAAAATTCGCACAAAACTCACATATACACAGACTAAGAAGTACTGCATTTGCAATTAGCCATAAAACCAAAATAAGGTAGCCACTAATTAAGACTTCAAAAGCTGAATAATGATGGAGAGTGGGCTTTACAGTTGAAGCTGCGGCTAATACCCGAAATGAGATTTTCGTTGTGAGCGTGTATCCGTGATAGATGACTGGAGATCCATCATCGCCATCCCAACAATCCAACTCAACGCAACGACAACCCATCAGAAGAACCTGGAAAGCAGAGAAAAATAATCTAAGAAACTACCGCAGCCTAAGGGCAGAACACTAAAGAAGGAGAAGAAGAAAGGTGGGGTATGAGCAGTGATAACTAAAGTATAATACTCAATGGTACAGGATGACCCTAATTACACTCAATGGTACAGGATGACCCTAATTACACTCCATGGTACAGGATGACCCTAATTACACTCCATGGTACAGGATGACCCTAATTACACTCAATAGTAATGGATGACCCTAATTACACTCACTGGTACAGGATGACCCTAATTACACTTAATAGTACAGGATAACCCTAATTACACTCAATGGTACAGGATGACCCTAATTACACTCACTGGCACAGGATAACCCTAATTACACTCAATGGTACAGGATGACCCTAATTACACTCAATGGTACAGGATGACCCTAATTACACTCAATGGTACAGGATGACCCTAATTACACTCAATGGTACACCAGGTACAGGACGACCTTAATTACACTCAATGGTACAGGATGACCCTAATTACACTCAATGGTACAGGATGACCCTAATTACACTCAATGGTACACCAGGTACAGGACAACCCTAATTACACTCAATGGTACAGGATGACCCTAATTACACTCAATAGTACAGGATGACCCTAATAATAATTATAATTTTATCATAAACATAACCCTAATCTGAGGACGTGGGATTGAGATATTGTCAAATGATGTCAAGCAATTCTGCATGAAAGACTTGTTTAAAGACTGTCCCGAATGGAAACCACAGCTTAAATTCTAAACTAATTATAAACAATGAGCACTCGGTCTGCTTATTAATATTAAACACAAGTAATAACCTGAGAATAGAGTTCACTTGAAGACTCTCCCTTCAGCTGATGTCCTGTCAAATATGTGTTGTGTGATGAGTCAATGAAATAATGAGTCAGCGGGTGGTCCATGTCCTGCACATTTAAAAAAACCCAAATGATTATTATCTAAACTTAGAATAAACCTGTAAAAAATCACCAAATGCAAAACAATTGCAACAATCAAGATGATGCTCAACATCAAAGCAGCTTGGCAAAGACGATGGCAATGCAAATCTATAAAAAGTTATGGGGGGTGGGGTAAATAAATTGCCTCATTGGCATTTGCCATCTGTGGAGTCAGCTCACTCACAACAACGCACTGTTCCACAACCACTGTCATCATCGTCGTCGTCGTCGCCATCATCATGGTTATCATTACCATCCGTATTAGACATAGTTCTCGAAGGTCTTTTGTACTGTGGTTTTAATCAATTAACACACCAGAATGACTCAAATGTTCCTGCAGCAAATGTTCTTTATAAAGGCGTGCAAATACTGAAATGTCTGAAATACGGACATCTTGCACTAAGTAGTTCTTCCATGACTTTCAAATAATTATAAAGCTTTTCACACAACTTTGCAGCTCAGTTCACTTCAGAGACTGCCATAACTTGATCACGCTAATTTAGATCTACTGTATCTAGCAACATCAGTTTATTTCGCAAAAAGAATTTTAAAATGCAATTTATTTCAAATATAAAAATTCCAAATGTTGTATTGTAAACGAACATCTGCAATGTGGTTGGTGACATCTGTAGTCACTGCGAAGTTGTCCATGTCGAGAAGAAAGCGAATGAAACCTTCACATGAAAACTTTCCTTGTTTTCGCACATCCATGTATGGCTCATGCCTCTATCAAACGCAAAACAGTCAACATACACTGACATTTCTCAAGAAGTTTTATAACTACTTTTTTAAAAAATTGAATGCGGCTATTTGTTGCTACACAGCTCTAAAACTCTGAGGACAATTTACTGCAGAATAAATGTACACGCAATCACAAATTTTTAAAGCTTGAAAAGACGGAAATTAGTTTCTGAGACGTTAATAAAGGTATTTAAATCTTTAACGACCAGAGTGTTCTACAATGTATGAAAAACATAGCTGGTCGTTAAAGGTTCAGAATGCTGAAGCAACCAATATACCTTGATGAGGTGAAGTATTTCTCTGTCGGAGATGAACTGAGCCTGGTAATCTTCAAGGAACGAACGGAATGAAGAGAAGCAAAGGTACTTGGCTTTTGCATCATGGGTGGGACCTCCATTTGCACAAACCGTAGCACATTTCGCCAGAAACTCCATTGACCACTGGAATCGATGTGCACCATTTGCATTTAGATTGGAATTCCGTGTTATCACACCTAATAAAGATACAGGCATCAAAATGAAGAAATCAGAAGAAGCAGCAACATACCTGAAAGCACTGGAGGCTGGGGTTTCACCTTCATTGTATCAAGTGCATGAAACAATCATCTTGACTAAATCAACTTATAAAAGTAACTAGTTACATTAACTATTTACTGGACAGGAAAAAGTAGCTAGTTGTCTAAAATAGTTACTTCAGAAGAAAAAACTAGTAACTGATTATAGTTAATTAAAAAAAAATAACTTAAGTACTTTTTATTTGTAGCCACTGAAAGCAACTTAAACTTTGATATTAATTTAATTGATCACACAACCTTTTTGGATTGATCCTTTGACTTACGATGCACCGATCACTCGAAAGTCATTGAGTTTGTACTGATTGTTGTTATTTTGTATGTGTTTGATGCTTTGTCAATAAACGGCTTAATTAGACAAGAGTAAAAAAGTTCAGAGACATGAGAGGTTGAGCATAAACGAAAATGTCTGGGTCACTGAAATGCATGTCAAAAGAATTTGCAGATTCAGGGTGGAATACCTTTAATTAAACTTATGATGGAATAGCTGACCTAGATAAAACAAACATAACTGATGATCTAAAAGTAACAGTGCTGCTAAATTTCTTGCATCATCATTACCTCACTAAAAAAAATAATCAGTCACCACTATACTTTATATTTTAAAATGGTAATCTTATTGGGAAGCAGGTAAAAAAATAGAACAATTTTGAGTCCGAACCTGAATTTCAAAAACTCAAAAATTCCTGTGAAGTTTCATTTGGTAATATATAACTTTCATCAGATCATTATTTCCTTTAACTGCTTGGTCATCAATTGCTAAAAATTTACTTATATAATACCTGGTTGAAAATACAGACCTAGATTATCCAGTCTTTCCTTTTTGTTCAAATTAACTGGATCCCAGGCAGTGTCATCTTTTGTCGGGCAAGAGACCAACCTCTGGAAAATATCCTTCAGGTCTTTTCTACTTTTAACGATAAACGCTTCAAACAAGTCGACAAATTCATCGAACTCCAGCTCAGTTGCGCCAGTGATCGGTCGTTCACAGGTCGCTGGCGCACTGGGGCGTTTCCTATGTGATTGTCCACTGAAGTTGAAGGTGAGATTCTTCGGAAGAAACTGCCGGCGCTCCTTTCCTGATCTCCCGGATGTGAAATCAACGCACACTCCAGACGACTTTTCACTGCGGAGTGACTGAGTCAGAACGCTGGATGTACCACTTCGAAATTTCGATTTTCCTGAAGAATTCTGTGAGAAGCCGATCTTCACTCGATTGGCTGCATTCGGAGCCGGACATCTCCCTGAAGGATCCTGCAAATATGAAAAATACAAAATTTGGTATTTAGTACTTAATTCAATTTAATTTAATTTAACACTATTTAATAGCGATCAAAGTCATGGTGAGGCGCACAGATGTTGTCTGTTTGTTGAACAACATCTACAGTCTTTGCAGTTTTCAATGGCAAGGTTGTACAGATGAAAAATCTTTTAACTGGCCTCAAACAGTACCGCTATACATGGGCAAAGTTTTCAAAATTTCTATCTTCTTCATAAAAGAATATTTCTGGGTCTCAGATTCACATTTCGATGTGACCATGCGCGTGTTAAAAATTTATTTAATAATAATAATAATTTCTTAATTGACCAATTGCTTGCTATCCACACCTCGGTATACAGATATAGTAATAAATATACATCATCTATGGAGTTGATCAGGACAATTCATTACATCCCACATAATATCCTAAGTCCGATATAATCATCCCAATGATGAAACATTTCCTCATCATTCCATCAGCCGCAGGAATTGAGCAACTATGATTCATGGATGCTGGTGGTAAAAGTCGGTTGTGACTGGCAGGAGTTGGTCATGGTAGAAAACATGGTCCATCGACCAGGACAGAAGCAAAGAGGTTGGACAAGCTGATCTCATTCAGCACCAGAAAACGGCTTTATTGCGTACTCATTGTCAAAACTTTCACTCGTGTAACTTTCAAGTTATGATCTCCCAAATAGGGTTGCTTAAAGGCGGCCATCAAATAATGTAAATCATGCACTAGTTAATATTACATTTACACAATACACATGAAATATAAAGCTTAATAGAAGCTGTCTAAAGAAAAGGGGATGATGCACCAAGATTTAAACCCTGGAATTATTAGGGATAGGCAAATTAGATTTCTTGGCAAAAAGCACCACATCTCAGTTAATAATAATAATAACGACAATTTATATGGCGCCGTAACGCGGCCATACCGCTACAAGGGAGCCTCACAAACAGCTAACTGCAGAATAAGCCTTAGCATTGGATGAAACCTTAAAATGTGTCACTGTTGTCGTATAGTTCTTCTTCTTGTTTTTCACAATCTGGGCATTTACTCCAGTCAGCGTCTGTTTCTGTGAACCATCTGTATTAGACGTTGACTGCGAAGCAATGTTTCCAAGGGATGTAGCTCTGACACCAAACACCTACAACAACAAAACAGCATAAACGAAATGAACCTCGAATTCCACCACAATGTCCAAATTGAAACATTGAATATCCTAGGACATTACGCTATCACTGTGTCTTCATATAGATCACTGATACACAAGAGGCATCGTCCTTCATGCCGCAAAATGTCCCACACGTATAACAGTACATTGACGCAGCATAGTAACTGTCACAGCTAACTGAATAAACTTAATCAATTAATTGACAATTAAGTATTTATTAACATACTGAATAATCTCTATGGCAGCTAAGTTGGTTCTCACCTTGAATGCCTTGTCTGGTGTTGGCCCAGAGCACCTGGAGTTCTCAAAGTACAACTGCAAGTACTGTTCCTTCAGCCACAGCAGTCGACGATCCACGACTCTCCGACGCTGGAAATCGACCGCCTTCGTGAGACCGCTCAGACCACGAAGCCAGATCTTGGCGACTTTCGGCGACATCAGAAACTCGATCGTCCGATTGTCCGTCATACTCGTTCCAAACAACAGAACAAAGTGGTTCTTCCCTTTCGAGATCGTGCTGCTGCTCAGACTCTTGCCAAACCCACCGATATCAACGGCACTGCCGGTTCCCGTAGAGAAGTCTTTGACCGTCATCAGATCCAGGAATCCTTCGTCAGACTCGTCGATCTTATACGGTAGCGCCATCTGGTAGTGCCCGATCAGAGCGACGGAAACACGACTCTCTACGTCCGATTGGAAAACGGAGCGCGAACCGAACGAGCCGCCCGTCGTGCCCTTCTGCGTCGTGCTGTGCGGCACCTTCGTCCACGACAAGAGCCGGAAATCGTTTTCCAGGCGGAGGTGCACGAGAGAGGAATGTGCTGTGCTGGAGTCCCAGCGCAAGACGGTGGTGCCGTGCTGCATGCACTGCAAGTCGTGCAGAGAAATGAGGAACTTATGAAGGGTAAGGGCGCAGACTCGATGATGATTGCCAACGGATTTGATTGGTTCGTATCGAGAGGGGTCTGTGTCGTCGGAGTCACCATCGTCCAAAACTTCAGAGTGACGTTCGTCTTCTGTCGAGCTAAAAAGAAAAACACGAAACATCAAACAAAGAAATTATTTCCATTCGTTTTTCCACTTTATCACTTATCCCTTCGATTCAGTGGACATTGAACTGCTTACAGAGACCACAATCACCTCTGTTACCTGCTATAATTGAGACCAGAGGTGTCAAAGAGAAGCTTCTAAGTAGTGGTCCATGGGCCATTTCTGACTACGCAATGTGAGAATGAAAGTTCAAACTTGTCAGTTTTAAGGCTTAATGAGTTCTATGTGACGTTCACAACCAAGAATGCAGGTCAAAATTAAATTTTTTAAAGCCTACCGACCGGTATAATTAATTGGACTACTTGTGTGCTAAAAATGCTGCACTTACTATTTAGCTCTGTAAAGTAATTTTTCCAGGATACAGTCCTACCGAGGCCCGCCCCAGTATCTACTCCATTTTGTTGAGACGTCTTCTACTCCACGACCCTTCTATAATGTATTTTAAGTTTCATGATTCACTTATCTTTACCACGATGAACCCTTCTAAGTGGTCTCACACAGCATCTGCAGCAAGAAATACTTGCAATAGAATTCTAGCTTATCAATCACAAGACCTGGCCATAAATAATTTCACATCACATTTTAAAGATGAACCATACCTCTTAGTTACAATTACAGGTGCCACGCTAAACTTCTCAGCAGTATTGACAGCATGTCGTTGAAAAACTCGAATATCACCGAGCACAATCTGTGAGAGATGAACCTTCTGAAGATTGATGAGACCGCTCACTCCGATGCGGGTTGTAAAACGGTCATCCCCATTGAAATCAGAAATTTGCTGCAACAACATCAAATGTTGTCTTAGAGAAATCGCTGTCAGAGAAGAAAGGCATTAGAAATTCATTGGTCAATATATACGATACTGATGTTAGCAAAGACTACAATATAAATTAACAAGTGAGATGATGTTTATAATTTGAATATAAAATTGTTGCTCGTAAATGTGTCATCCTTCAAGCTTGTCAAGTTAAACCTAAATTGACATCACGATGAAGTTGATGATATGTTCAGATTATATGAGAAGAAAACAAATTAAGAAATTACAAACAGTTGTGGATGGTGAGGAAACGGGAAGTGACAGCAATTTGATGAAAATTACAATAGGATGAAGCTGATATAAAAAATGATAATAGAAACAGTGGAACCCTTTGTGAAAGAAAAATCAGCAGGTCTAGGGAGATACAGAAGAGAATGACAATAATTGGGAAGAACGTAGAAGAGAGAGGAATAAAAGAAAGAGCTGGAAAGAAGTACAGTAATGAATAATAATACGAAGAAAAACAGCAAAAATGCTAAATATTGGTGATATACCGTGAGTGAATTGCCGCCGTCAGAAGTGTACTCGATGATGCTTGGAACGCTTGAAGAAATGTTCTGGAGGTCTTGAAGAAAAGTGCCAAAGTATGGCACGACTTTACAGTCAGGAATGGAAAGTGCTCGCAGGACAGACTGAGTGTAGCTGTGTCGACAGTCAGCAGAAGACGTGAAAGCGTCGGAGACGTCGTTCATTGCCGACATCTCTTCCTCCGAGATCGACAGCCAAAACGACTTCAGCTTTTCCGACCTTAGAAAAACAATCTTTCGTGCAGAATATCACCGTCATAGCTTATTTGATTTGTCTGAATGGTACCCTTACGCATCTCACAATCAGTCAAAAAAGTTTAGCTGTGGTCTCTTCTTAACTTACTTCAAACACTACTGCTACTATTGTTCCTGCCTTGATGGATGGATGCAGATTTTATGAGGACATATGACAATAGAGGCCGTTGCACTCTAAAAAAATTGTTTGGCCCAATACAGCTCTTAAGTCAGCATGACTACTGTTGTCGTCTATTTAAGCAGGTCTCCCCCACTGGGGCGGATTGGAAATCTGGAGTGGAAGTTGCAGGCAATTGAATTTCTTGGCATAATGTGCATCATTGGTGATATTACTAAGTTTGGCTATATACTGGATTACCTGTAGAATGTCCTGCAATGGTTACATCGTAAAAATACAAGTCTTCAAAAGATAATATTATGTAAATAGTCTAAAACAAAGAATGAACCACGACAATAAATTGATTAACAAATGAAGACCAACCTTAATCCTGCGAGAATTTCTGCTGCAGCGTTGAATCCACCGATGTTCCAGCATGCTTTGAGAAGTTGTAGGATACAAGAGAGTATCACTCCACGGTCTTCATGCGTTGGCTGCGTCAGGATGACATTCGTCACCCATGAACTGACCTAGAAATTAATAGAATCAACCTGACCTAGTTAAGAAAGAGAACTGAAATAGGCTGACGTAGTTCATTGCTACTGACTTTTAAAATGTGCAGTGGGTTAATGAGTAAATAAGTAAGCTATTTGAATCATTTGAAGCCAGGTGGAGTCACAGTCGCACGATTTGAACAAAGGAAAGACGAATGGCAGAGTATTAACAACATAGGTTTACAATCATAACAAAAGCAGTCAGTACAAACTCACTCTTATTTAGAAAGCTATAGCTTAACTCCCAATTTTAGTAAACATGATGTGAAACAAAGCACCTCGGATTAAACAAATTCAACATGTACTAACAACACTTACTCATGTTTCTAGCTTTTTTAGTTATATAAACCCCATTAAGAACCTCGTAAAGGCTATCAAACAGCCATGAAAAAGCATTTGATTATGTTGATCTATTTAAATTCATTCTCCAACAGTGTGCTATTAACTTCCGTATATCAAGAAAATTAAATGCTATGGCAGACATTTTCACAGAGAAATATGCTGCCACGACTAAGATATAATTGAATTATAGCATGCAAGTTAACTCTGCAGATGAATAAAGAAAATCAATATCCTGTCAACAATGTAAATTAGGCCTACCTGTGGTACGCACGTTTGAGTCAATGGACCTATGTGATTGAACTAATAACACCAGGAAGCAAACTCCAGACATGGAGACAAAAGACAAGACCAATAACACTCAGCCACTAACACCAATAACACTCAGCCACTTCAGTGAATGACGCATTTGAAGTACCTGCTGGAACCTGTGAACAAGATCCTGGATGCCCGGCTGACTAACAGCAGACGGCTTGAACTTGTCTAGACAGACTTGTCGAACGAACTCAACTGGATGAACCTTTTGGAAGAGCGAGTGCTCGTTCTCCGTCAGCTGGAGTGCCACCTCTTCTGGAAAGTGCAGCAACTTCTGCAGCTGCTGAAGTTCCTCAGTGAAGTCTGTGCACTGATCTGTGACCACTGTGATCTGGCGGCGCCAAAAGTCTGCCAACAGCAAAGCGCGATACGAGGAACTTAGTTAATGAGGACAATGTAAAATGTGCCATGTCCTAATCAATACAACATACTTAGTAAATACCAATAACAATAGCATAGAACCCAAACTTTTTAAATGAGTTTTCTTAACACAAGTCATGAATTCAGTTATGAGAAGTGCTATTTTAGGAAATTTACATTTTCAGTGTTTTTCAATTCTACTAGTAAATACTATCTTAACCCTTTACCGATCAAGGGTATGAGATTTCCTATATCATTTACTACACTTTGGTTGGTAAAAGCTTCAACACATTCTACAAACTTTCTAATTCCTATAAATAAGCGATTCATCTCGATATAATCAGAAACATAAAGAATAGGAGAGGTTTGAATTACGCAACACCAATTAAAGAATGTAGAGAAATTGAGAAATTTCTAATTACAAGTACGCATTTAACTACTGCACTTTTGAGCTACACGCGTTACATCACGTTCTTTACCAAAATTGAACATGTTGCGACGAAACGGCAGACTGTCAACCCGACGATTCGCCACTCCGACAACATCCCAAATGGCGGCCATGACAGCCTTCACAGTTTCCATGGACGGTGCTAACAGGATCCATGGTTTCGACCCATGGAACTCCAGCACAATGATGTCATGATGCTTCCCAAATCCAGCGCTCCACTCAACCAGCTCGCTCGCCTGGTGCTGCTCAACCGTAAGATGAGTCTTTGAGTCGAGCAGTATGAGCTTCTCTTGACACACACCTAGGATTCGTGAAACCTGCATTTTAAACATTCAACACAAGCAAACAGCTCTGATAGTTTCCAAACTTAGGTAATAAATTTCGTCAACAAATTAAATGTTTAAAAAATGTAGAAGTCGAAAAAAAAAGTTTGTGAACCGCTGCTCAGTGCTCATAGATGGTGAAAGACAGGCCTATGTTGGAAAATACAGCATAGTTCACTAAATGATCTTGGGTAGCAAGTACTTTGATTGGCAATAATCTGCAGAATATCAGCTCAACCAGTACTTACAGAGTGCTCTGTCCTTTGTGAGTCAGTAAATGTGAAGCATACAAGCAATATACATTTTAGCATTTGATATGCCCAATGAATAAAATGAATATGTGTTTGAAACTGACCTTCTTTAGTGGATTTCGTTGGCTGAGCACCTCTTTCACTTGAACCTTTCCTGGGTTGACAATCTCCTTCACCAAGTATAGCTTACAACTGTAGGCTGGAAGGCGATGACAAATCTTTGTGTAGAGCTGCTTCAGTTTCATTTCGCTGTCATAATATGTCGTATGCCACAGCTTCAGCTGCTTCTCCTGTGAAGTTTTTAACACAACACTTTCAAAATTATGCTTCTACCAGTCTACAGAGTTACTTAGGAATGAAGACATGCTGAGGAATATTATAATATGGCAGCATTTCTATAGCAACACTTTTATAGTGTCTATTAAGCCTTTCGCTGTTTCATCCGTGTAGCTAATGATCCTCTTTTGTCAGTAGACATTCAGTTTATACAAAATGGCAATAGCTCACTGTCCTCTGGATATTGCAGGATATTCTGGTTCAACAACAGTAGTAACAACAATAGTAATAGCAATAATACTACTGTTGCTGCTGCCACTGCTATTAGTACTGCTAAGCCACTAATACTACTAATAAAAATAATTATTATTTTATTAATTCCAACTGACAAGTATGCCGTAAGATCACATAATGTAGTAGTAACAGGAGTCAAATTTAACTGTATGGCAGGTCGCAAGGCGTCCATCTCTCCTGTTGTTCATTTACATTCACCATAGCGAGCGGATAAGCTGAGTAAAGCTTATGGGGCTAACAGGTATCAAACCACATCCTTCTGATCTTCATATTTGCTATTCAACCACCTCCCAGAAGTCAACAAATGGACAACATTTCCTGAATTAAATGATGAATTAAAAACCCAGAAGCAGAGGTAAGAGGCAAACACAGAAACAATAGACCTGCCGTTTGTCACAATGTTTCTTTCAGGAGACATGTTTCTTAATCAATTGGTTCAGATAATTGACACTTTTCAGCCTAACAAGCAACGAAAAATGGTTTAAAAACAGACAAATAAATCACATAGAAAAATAACGAAGTAGATTTCTGTTAAACATTTCTTGGTTTGGTAATAAATCAATGGGTAGAAACATTTGAAGCATCGGCGTAAACTGCTGATCACACGAAGAATTTAAATCCAGCGATTCTGGATGCAAGCATTATAAATAGCGCACGGACAAACAGCGCATGACAGGCATTCGCCTTATCAGTTACCGCCACATGTTGAAATGACGATTCATCGAGCAAAGACTTCAGCTGCCATCAAGCAGAGCATAGAAATGACTGCAATATTGTGCTAGCTGTTGACTGCTACAGCATGGGTTAACCCTTTACCCGTTTGCCCCGAGAATATCTGCTGAAAACACAGGCTTAACGAGAAAAATGAATGGGTAAAGGGTTAATGCAACCCAGTCCTCTGCATTTCATTCTTTGCACCACCCAACCCAGAAACCCTACTTCCTCTCGGTGGATCATCATCAATCAATCAATCAATCAATCACATAAATTTATATAGTGCCTCTTCAAGATCTCTACTCAGAGGCGCTCCCAACCCAGGCCTGGTCAAAAAGAAAGGTCTTGAGAAGACGGTAGAAAGAGCCAGCAGAGTCACGAGGAAGAGAACGGAGAGCCGTAGGGAGGCCATTCCAGATAGCTGGACCCACCACAGAATATGCTCTTCGCTGCATAGTAGCGGTACGACAAAAAGGGACAAGATAGTCACCGCGGGCAGCTGACTGCAGCGAACGGCGGCCCAGAGAAACGGAGACAGGAGTAAAAAGTGCACATAGATATGATGGAGCTTGAGACAGGATGCAGCGCCAAGCAATAGACGAAACTCTATAGGCAATGCGTTGCTGCAGTGGGAGCCAGTGGAGGTCGTCCCTCATGAAGGCAGAAACGTGATCGAACCGGGAGATGCCACCAACCAAGCGTGCTGCAGATCGAAGGACCCTAACCAAGGAGTTCAGGCGGACCTGTGGGAGGCCGACATAAAGAGAAGAGCAGTAATCTAAGCGGCTGCAAACAAAGGCATGGACAAGAGTAGAAAAAGCAGTGAATGAGAGAGAGCGAGCAACAACGCGCAGCTGTCGAATTTGGTAATAGCAGGCACGTGACAGGGAAGATATGTGCTTACAGAAGGAAAGTTCTTCTAAGATGACTCCAAGGTCACGGACCGAGGTAGAGAAGGTTACAAGGGGAAACTCATGTGCGAGGGCAGCCAAGTCAATCTTGGCCAGCTGCTGGCGAGTTCCCAGCCATATGAATTGCGTTTTCAGAGAATTAAGTCGCAGTCGATTTGAGGAAAGCCAAGAAGTAAGGGTGTCAGAAGCGCAGACCATAAGGCGGACAGCCGATGACCAGTTGTAATCCCCTATTCTTGCCCGTCAATCTCACCACCCCTCCACATCCTCTCTCTCCCGCACCCTTCCACTCTTCAAGCTATCTTGTCCGGAATCCGGATCATACCCATTCACCACCCCAGTGACATCCAATGTAGTAAAATGCCGTCTCCTCAGCTTGACCTCCACACATGCTGACCTGGTATGGAGACACACCAAAGAACCTGGCTATTGCAGATTTGACTGGATACAGTGCCAGTGATTTAGCTGGTGTACTTGATGTGGTCTATGTATTGTATATGCTGTTGAATAATCTTGGAGAATTACATTGCATTAACAGCAGAAAGCTGATACTTAAAAAGTATGCGTGGTGGCACTAGCAATGCAGTACAGATTCTTAACCATTCATGCTAAATAGTTTCTTGCTGTTTGTCTTATTACTGGAATCTCAAAAGACTTTCTCTTTCGAAGATACACAAAAATATTATAGGGTTGCATGCAGAAATGTGGCAACAGACAAGCAATTTTGCTTGTATAGCTATAAAAGGCACATTAAATCACACAAAAAACTCAAATAACATAGTTTTTTCAAATTCACAGTCCAAGTCAATTCTTCTTCCAGCTCAATTTTCACTGGGATCTTAAATCAAGACTCAAAATTGTAATCCGAAAGTGTCCCAGTTCTGTACCAAGTAATTAACAAAGCATGCAAAAATCAGCAGCAATAAAACAACAATAAAAATAGATCACCGGCAAAATCAATAAACCAATTTTAAAAACTCCAATCCAAACAAGCAACAATAAATTATCTAAATTACCGAACAGTCAATCCAGCAAAAAAATCATGAAAGCCTCAGCAAATAGCAAAGCAATAAAACCAATTCAACACGTAAATGTAAAAATCAATCAGTGTTAAAACCAAGAAACAAAAAAAGCTTCTGTCACAACAAATACATAACAATCAACAAACAAAACGAAAACAATGCGTCTCAGATTATGGCCTCACTTACCTCAATAAGATCTCGAATTTTCCTCGACGATCTGTACGTGGGAGGCAAATGAGACGCCATTGTGCTGTCAGGAAGTCGAAAGCACGACCGAAGGCCATCGTTTCCGTTGGCACAGACGAAACACTGCGCCGCCTTTCGTTGATTCTTGATCCGAAAAGTTTTCCGAATTCGTCCGAGGTAAAGCCGATGTTTACGGTCGCCGCGTTGCAGACACGAAACGGTTTCATCCTGAAGCAGATGATCCCTCTCTCGTTCGCATGTTTCATCCGAATGTGTGCATCCAGGGGTGTCATCTGGCCACGTTTCATCCAGGTGAAGATGAATAGATGCCAAGATGGCTGCCTCTTCCAGCGAGCAGGGCAGTTCCCCGTGGATGATAAGACGTTGAAACTAAGAAGCAAAAAAGTACATCTAATAGCATCAAGGATGCACTCAGTTCAGTGTCTGAGCCAGCAAAGAGAGCATGGAGTCAACTGCATCCCATAAGCTGATGTTTACGGTTCATGTTAGTATCAATTTACTCTATTTAATGACTGATATGGCCTTCTTTTCCATCGGCATACTTTTCTGGCCATAGCTGCCATATACCTAGTTGACCTTATACTACTACTTTGAAACCATTCGGCTGGTGATATGTCATAAGGGATGCTTTATAAGTGAATGAAAACTTAACCAAAGTCATAATACAGAGTTTGCTCTGGCAGACTGAACTCTTGAGCATTGAATTAGAGGCTTCCAGTTAAGTCACATTGCATGCTCTTATTTATGCTTTTGTCAAACAACAACTTCCAGCAACACTTCTTGCATGTGAACATTAAACAATGCTTTGAATGACAAAATTAAGATCATTCTGCTAGTACAGGCTTCAATTGTCAGTGCTGACTAGCAAACATTACGCACGGTGTTCCAGTTTTGAGGAAATCAGGTCAGCCGTTGTGGCATTCCATCATTTCCCACATCCCATCAATCAGTTGCACTCCAATGGCCACTCCGACTAAGACTGGTCATAGATCTATCATTTCTGTTAAATTAAGTCAAATACCTTCTTGTACTGCATGTGAATATTCTCTGCATCCGTTGGCACCTCGGATTCTTTTCTTATTAATACTGTTTCCTACAGCAACAAAAAACAAGAGCAAAACATCTATATGGATATTACTTTGTCGCTTTCAAAATATGTATTTTGTTGAATTGCTTTCATTGTTCTTGCTCTTCAGAATAAAATCAAACAGACACATATACTTGCTTTCCATAAAGGCAAGTAAACAAGGGTGTGAAGAAAACTTTGTCTTTAGACATGTTAATTTATAAGCGGAAAAACGCTGTAGACAGTGGAACAAAACATCATAATTATATGAATGTGAAATATTTAGACAAATCCGGAATGGCTAATCTGATAAAAAAAAAATTCCATAGCCTACATCCACAGAAAAAATCCAGATAAAGTGCAACTAACCTCAAGCTTCAACTTGTCTCTCATCTGGTAACTCCACGTACGATAGTCGGTGCCAAGCGATGACATTTTGTTGAGGAAGTCTTTTGTCTCGTTCTTCATCGCAACACAGCATTCCAGGTCTGCGCTACAGATCTGGATCCAAGCCTGGAAAAGATCCATGATACTTTTGTGGTTCGATGGAATATCGTGACCTGGACTCGGCAAGACTATGGAGAAGTTTGGACTGTGCTTCTCGCAAGAGCTCGAGCAGATGCCAAGAGTGCATTGTTGTGCGGCAAGACTGTTGTGCGAGAATGTCAATGATAGACGCTCTGATGACTTTGACGGACTCCATAGGCTGCTCGGACGAGGCACCTGGGAATTTGTTTCAGCGGAAGGGCTCGATAACAATTCGGACGCTGAAGTTGATACCGTCATGCTTCTGACTGGCAGATTTAAGGCATGCGCTGCCCTTGAAGGACCTACATCAACTGATGAGCTGGGTAGCTTGGTCTCGCTCTTCTCCAGTGGTGACTCAAGCATCTCTGAGATGGAACCAGGAGATTCACAAGGAGTGGCAGCAGCAAAGTGGAACAGTATTGCCTCAGTAGGCAGTGGTCTCAGAGTTGAACCACTTTCTGTTGCTTTTTCCAAATCAGCACCTATTCTTTGTAATCCGTCGGTGTTTTTCCTTGACGCAATTTCAGCATTATTCGAATTACTGCCCTTGACCCAAAGAATCGTGTGGTCACCCGATGATGATGGTTCTAAATGTTTTCGTTGTTTCGAGGTATGTGTAGGCAGACTTCCGATACGAATGCAGCTTTCGTTGGTATTCTTCTGCAGATTCATCGACGACAGCTTTGGCGCCTTCTTACGAACTTGCGATGCATGGTGCTTCTGCAAAGAAGACAAATCCTTTGCGTCGATCTGCGGCTCTTTCCGATTGTCACTCTGAAGGAATTCCAACTGCTCCGGCACAGAACTGAATCGAGAAACCGATATCGAAGCGCCTTCGTTCACACCTCGCATGTCCATCTCGAAAACTGGCAAGTTGATGAGCTCACGCTGAAATTCTTTTAGTTCTAACTCGGCCGGCTTTAAGATGCTCGAGGTTGAAGACCGATGCGAGAACAGAATGCTTTCTGTCGAGTCGTCGATTCTTGTGATGTACCCCTGCGACTTCGAGCGCTTCTGCAGATTGGGAAACTGGAAAAGGAGCTTCCGCTTGGTGTCCGAAGCGTACGCGTCGCCGGACGCGGCTGGCGGAGAAATGCTGAGATCGATCGGCTGCAGGAGACTGTCGCCGATGCTCTTGATGGCCAGACTCATCGCAGAATTAATCGACCTTCGCTTCGCCGAGCTGAGATGCAGCAAGTGTTTGTCCATCGAACCGGCGCGCCTCGTTCTTCTGCGTTTCAAGTGAAATTCGTCGTCTTCTTCAAGTTTCGATTTGAGAGGAGTGGCGATCTGTATGTGGACGTTGGACCTTCTCGCGACGTCGCTTCGTTTCTTCGTCGACATGTGAGACGTCATCGTCGTCGTCG
The DNA here is from genome assembly GCA_945859605.1 of Lumbricus rubellus. Taxonomy (NCBI): domain Eukaryota; kingdom Metazoa; phylum Annelida; class Clitellata; order Crassiclitellata; family Lumbricidae; genus Lumbricus; species Lumbricus rubellus. Next base: position 38,391,013 of record OX243812.1, read on the forward strand.
GCTTCGAATCGGAGGACGACGTCGCGTCAACGTCGTGACCAGACCACAACGGGAAAGACTCCGTCTCGACAAACGTTGGGGCCGTGAGAGTGTTTGCGGTGGGCGACAGCGGCTCTTGCGCGGTCTTGCGGCGCAGCATGCTGCCGAACATTTTATGGCAGAGCAGACGTAGGATGATGATGGGATGTACGACGAGAGGAAGAACCTCAAAGAAGTACTCGACGAAAGGTGCAACGCGTGATTCGCCGCCCAGCAGGACCTCCTCGTCGAGGTTGCTGCACGAGCTGCTGTTGCTGCACTTTTCGAACTGGAGAAGAATGGGACCTTTGCGTGGAATGTTGTTCTCGCCGCTGTTTACAATTCCGTGGCCTGGTTCGCTGAAACCTCGCTCCACTTCCTGCAAGCAAACGAAGAGATGCACGTTGGTTAATTAATTAATTAAGACCAATAATTAATTACATTGCTAAATGATAACTGGCAGCCTTCTTGTTCAAACACGCACAAAACCATTTGCTGAAGCTAAGAAACAGATCAACAAAAAATGCCTCTGCAATACTGCCATACACTGGAGCTGATTTTTTTCTCGCTTACAGCAGCTTGAGAAAATTTACAGCTGGTTTTTCGGCTAAAATACCTTTTATGGAGCCCATAGTTCGAAAAGCACATGTACTATATAGAGAGCTCGAAAAAATTATATCATAAATGAATTAAATACAATGAAATAGAAATACACACAATATAGGCCTAGGCCACGAAAAATTTATAAAAGTTGTATGAATATAATTTAAGAAAGTTAAACTATTTCAGAATGCAGATGATTTTGTCAAAGAATTATAATTTAGCAAAATGAATAATAAACAGTCTGTATGAAGTATGAGGGAGATTTCATAAATGAATGAATGTTTCTAGCAAGCTTTGGACTGAAGAACTATGCTTACCATAAATAACTTATAGAGTCAATTCTCAGGCTGGCATAGCTTACCAAATAAGGAATGATACATGATGGCTCTAAGATACCTACATCTAGACACCAATCAACTCAAATGATTACGTGGCGCGCTGTGGTGTAGTGGTGGTGTCGTTGCCTTGGAACCGGAAGGTTCGAATCCACCTTGCCGCGTAAGGACCATGGGCAAGTAATTGTAATTGTAATTGAACATTTATATAGCGCCGCTCACAGATTCAGTAGCGCTCCCGACCCTAGAAGTCCTTCACTCACAATTGCTCAGCGCTTTGGCATGAAACTCCGATGCAGTGTCCGCTCTGGTTCAAGGGCAATTACCCCCTGGACAATTACCCCCCCGGACCATTACCCCCTCCCCCCGACAATTACCCCTGGACAATTACCCCCCAGGACAATTATCCCCCTGGACAACTACTCCCCGTGCCAATTACCCCCGGACAACTACCCCCTGTACCAATTACCCCCCGGACAATTACCCGCCCGTGCCACAGTGTGAGCTTGTTCTCTCACGAGTTAATCTCTTTACCAGCCTCTTTGTATTTGTCGGACGTTCAGCGCTACCTAAGCCTGTCCTACATTAACTGTGGTAGGCCTATAGCCATCTTTCTTCACTATCTCACTCTACAATACTTATTCAATGCAATACGGATTTAGCTTACACACAGTCTACTTAATTTAGATATCTAGTCATGATGGAATTTTCTACATCTGAGAGAGGGAAAGATAAACGTTGTTTCGAAGGTTTTCTTTACGTGAAACAGAAGAAACACAAGAATTTAGCAAAATGGTGTCGTTTCGTTTGAGTAGGCTATGAAAATAGGCAGAACTCTATCGATAATTACATTTAAATATTTTATTAAGCAGGCGTTTAACACGTTGAAGTTTTCTTGAACTTTTAACCTTTTTCACACATTAGCTTAGAACCGTTTTTAGATTTGATTTGATTTAGTATTTTTCTTGAACGTTTAACAATAACTTGCCTATCTTCGTGAAGTTGCTCTTAACTTTGCTTAGTTATTATGCCAACTAAAGTCATAACTCATCAATAACATTTAAATATTTAATTAGGTAGGCGTTTAACATGATATAGATTTAATTTTTGGCATGGGGGGGGGTAATTGTCCGGGGGGTAATTGGTACGGGGGGGTAGTTGTCCGGGGGGTAATTGGCACGGGGGGGTAGTTGTCCGGGGGGTAATTGTCCGGGGGTAATTTTCCCCGGGGGTAATTGTCCGGGGGTAATTGTCCGGGGGGTAATTGTCCAGGGGGCAATTGTCCTGTCACCGTCCGCTCTGCATTCGGGAGTGCCTCCGAGTAGAGAGAGCTTGAAGGGGCGCTATAACAAGTGCACATACAAACAAATTACACTTATTCTATTCCATTGCCGTCCAAAGTAAGAAGTGTGGACTGCCTCTTAATCATCCTAAACTAATTTCCTTTGTTTTGCTATTTACAAATCATGCGGATCACAGATGATCATGTATATCTTTTATTGATTTATTTGTTTTACTAGCTGGGATACCCGGCGATGCCCGGGAATTTTATGTAATGGCCGTGAAGCTGTGTCGACGGAATGGAAATAGCAACGGTTTGGGGTTTCACGCCTCACCATGGCCCCTCCACTGGCTGGACCTGACGGTCCTCTGACTGCATGCAAAGTTTCATATCAATAGCTGCAAAACTGCCAAAAAATGCCCCACCCTCCCCAAAAAATTTCGCCCCCTAAGCAACGCCCTGCTCCACCCGGCCCCTATGGGGCGAGGTGTGTTGGTTGGTGGCGAGGTGGTCCCGGTGACACCATATTTAGCTGCAACTTTTCAGGTGAATAGCTGTGAAACTATGGCGATGGTAAAAACAATGTGCAAAATGGAGTTTTTGCCCCCCCCCCCCATTCTCCCTCTGGTGGCAGAGATTCGTCAACTCGTTTTCTGGGAGGACCAGACGGTCCTCTGTCTAAATGCAAAATTTGACATCAATAGCTGAAAAAATTTCGCCCCCCAAAACATTTTACCCCCGCTAAACAACGCCCTGCCCCGCCCGGCCCCTGTGGGGCGAGCGAGGTGTGTGTTGGTTGGGGGCAAGGTGGTCCCGGTGGCATCCTATCTAGCTGCAACGTTTCAGGAGAATAGCTGCGAAACTATGGCGATGGTGTAAAAATAGGGAAAATAGAGTTTTGGGGTCCCCCCCATTTTCCCCCTGGTGGTAGAGATTCGCCAACTCTTTTTTTGGGAGGACCTGACGGCCCTCTGTCTAAATGCAAAATTTGACATCAATAGCTGAAAAATTTTGCCCCCCTAAAAATTTGGCCCCCCTATACAACGCCCGGCCCCGCCCGGCCCCTGCGGGGCGAGCGAGGTGTGTGTTGGTTGGGGGGCAAGGTGGTCCCGGTGGCATCCTATCTAGCTGCAACGTTTCAGGTGAATAGCTGTGAAACTATGGCGATGGTGTAAAAATATAGAAAATGGAGTTTTGGGGTCCCCCCCATTTTCCCCCTGGTGGTAGAGATTCGCCAACTTGTTTTTTGGGAGGACCTCACGGTCCTCTGTCTAAATGCAAAATTTGACATCAATAGCTGCCCAAAATAAATTTTCGCCCTTCCAAAAATTCCCCCCCATCCTGGCCCCCATGGGGTTAGAAATTCGCCAACCCCTGCACTTGCTAAGTTTGATGGAGCCCTGTCTAGGTGCAAAGTTTCAGATCAATAGCTGCGAAACTGTGGGCGTGTATTCTGGACAAATATACATATATACATACATACATACATGTACATCCTTTCTTATAGATATAGATATGTTATTATGTTATATTATATTATATAACTTAACAGAGGAAACAATCTGGCAAAAGTTCAGAATTGATGCGACTAATTATCACTACACCAATGCAGAAATTCATCACCACCATAGATGTAAAAAACAATGTAAACGGAAAAAACGTGGGTTTTTTCAGAAAAAACCCCCACAAAAAACGATAAAAAACGAAAAACCAAAAATAATTCGACTTTGCTACATCTAAAACCGCATTTTAACCTTGAAAACCGTGATTAGGAACCTATTACACGCAGGCTATCTCTTAAATGATGATGTTAAACAATGAAATAATGACTTTAGTTAGCTGAATCCTTGAGAGTTGGCGGAAAACATAAGGAATATCAGAAAAATTAAAGTTAAGGAAAATAATAACAGAAAGTAAATGATTAAATAAAGTTAAAGAATTTTTTTTAAAAACCATAAAAAACGATGGCAAAAATAAAAAACCAAAAACGACGTTTTTTGGGAGAGAACAAAAAACGGGAAAAAACCTTTTTTTACAACTATGATCACCCCATATTATTTCAAACCATCTTATCATTCTCATGTACGTCATGCCTCAAACTCAGAAGAAACGAAATGACATCAGTGGATGTGAATGGTGAGAAATTGAAAACTCGTCAAATATGACGTTTAGCACAAGACTTCAAGGCATGGTAAGTAGAAGATGACCTTACATTCGTTTGAACTTCAGACCAACACAGATAGATTCCAGCTGACAGATTCATTATTGCTGTGACTACTTAACGTTCAGATCAGTCAGGATATAGATTTCTCGTCATGTGACAATGGTGACACGGTGATCAATTTGTGTGTACACTTTCTTTTGTCGACTGGCACCTGCACTTTACCATTTGTATAAATACTGCACTGACGGTGTGTCATTGCAAGAGTCTATACTCTATACTCTATAGTAAGTAATAAGTAGTCAGACATAATCCAATGTGCTATTAAGTTTTAGTCATAATTTTAACACCGATAATATCAAAAACAGCAGCACTGTAGAATATCAAAGAGGGAAAATGTCCCAAGGGAATTGTCCTAGAGCTGAAAAATGTCTGGGAAAATATTTCGTGTGGAGAATATCTGGGGAAATGTCCAGAAACCAACCGTACCAGTTAGTAACAAATGCCGATTGTGAAAATTCTACAACTTTACCCTAATTTTTAAAACTGAGCGGAAAAAATTCAGTTCATTCATTCATTCATTCATTCAGAGCATTTATATAGCGCCCCTTGCTCCAGTTGCTCAATAAAGAAATCCCAATTTTCACAAACACCAATAGGTTTCAAATGCTAACTCACCAATATTAATGAACCAACCCTTACGAGAAATAACCTGACGCACTGCTCTTGATTTAATGCTAAAACCAACTGCTTCTAATCATCACTTTCATCATTTCATCCTCAAGCAATTAAACGTGCAGCTTAACCGATCATGCTCTGCTGGGAAAATGAAAATACACCGAATATGGTACTAAAATACAGGGAAGTGTAGCAACTTCTGTGGCTTCACAGTCTCATGAACAAGGCATCAATCAGTGGTCCATCACACAATCAGGTCAATTTCCAGGACAATCAACAGCAGGCAAATCAGTGGAAAGAAGTAGGTCTTGGGTCGAAATCAAAAACGACAATTATAACAAATACCAATAAACTGTTTACCATGGAAATACGGTTCATATTTGAGAGGACGAAAAACAATTCATTACCGCACTGGAAGATGCAAAAGAACCAAGATGCATCTGCTCACGTTGCTGACGTTGATTAAACGTAACCAACTGCTTCACTGATTTCACTGATTGTCTTCAACAAATTTTCTGAAGTATTAGGCCACGGTGAAATACAAACATGTTTTTGTTAGTGAATGAAAAATGACATTGCCACAAAGTGAAGTCTTGCTTCTTGTTCTAATGACATGCAGCAACTCTGATAGAACAAGAAATCTAACTGGAGTGTTTGCTAAGAAGTGATCATTTCCATGCATGGAAACATTTTAGATGTCACATTAAGGGCGAAAACATCAAACAAAAATGCAGATAAACTTTTCTGTCAAACATCTACAGTTTATAAGCATTATTATTGTTGTTACCATTATTATTAATTATTATCATTAAGATATTTTTAAATAGTGATTAGTGCTCTTTCAAGAAAATCTAATCAGGAGCGCTCCCAATCCTGTTGCTGAACTGGGAGCTCTGACACTACTCAGTTGGACAAATTTATGGAAAAAATTAACCATTCTCCCAATAAAAACTCTTCGTGCATGTCACAGGCTCAGAAAGTGGAAGCAAATTTTAATCTGAATGTGTGGAATAGGAAAGGTAATGTAATTGTCCAAATGCATGATGCCACGTTAAGAACATCCTGATAGATCAGGTAACTGTTCACTTATCACACACACTCCGTTAAACACACGTCATGAAAGACATGTTCAAACAATGGAAGAATATTTCTGTTAACACACAGACATGACAACAGCAATCAAGCGATCTTTTCATACCGGTCCACAATGCACAGAGAGCAGGTAAATAAAATGGCAGCCATACATCAGCCATATTTGAATCACACAAAGTTCTGTGTCCCTTCAATCATTTCAAACTGAAGTAGGGAGGACCATAGAACAGCGCTACAACGTGCAATGAATGAGCGGTGGAAGAACTCACATGGTAGACCAATGGCCCAGAATGGTCCAGAATAAGTAGAAAAGGATCTGGAATGAAACATTGGTCTTAGGCTGAATGCAGCCCGGAAGCAGACCAAGAACAGGAAGACTTGACACAACATTGTGGATACGACTCACATTGGAATACAGACAGACAGACAGACGGACGGACGGACGGACGGACGGACGGACGGACGGACGGACGGACGGACGGACAGACGGACAGACAGACAGACAGACAGACAGACAGACAGACAGACACTTAAAACACAGACACACGCAGATACACATACAGACACACATAAAGAGAGACACAAGGACACAAGCCCGCACACATACAGATACAAGACAGGTTATATGAAAGTTAAATTTACACCATGCACCAGAAATTAAACTCCAAACGCATAAGCAAAGCTACCGCTGTGCGGCTTAATGAAACACCTCTTGGTCATAAAATAACGTCAAAAGACATAAACTTTGGACGTGAGTCCGGAAATTCATCAAGGAATGTTGTTATACATGGACCCACAGATTTAAAGCACACAGGACATACTCCTTCAAACTTATTGCATGCCAGAGATTGTTAAAACTAAAAACAGCCTACAGTATTGGTGATCAAATAGTTTCATAGATAGTCAGATTGCTTGTTTGCTTCATGATATCCTTCTTCCTTTTCCTTCTGTTTTTCTTCTCTTTCAGTCCATCTCCTCTGTTACCTATTATTTTGTTTGTATGTGCACCTGTTATAGCGCCCCTTCAATCTCACTGCTCAGAGGCGCTCCCGAATGCAGAGCGGACACTGCATCAGAGTTTCACACCGAAGCGCTGAGCAATTGTGAGTGAAGGACTTATTGCCCAAGGTCCTTACACGGTGAGGTGGATTCGAACCTCGAACCTTCCAGCTACAAGGCAATGACGCCACCACTACACCACCGCGCCCCACTACTTAGTGTAGGCTTAAGCAATTGTAACATTTCACTGACACCAGTATCAGCTGCTACTGTTTCAAATCCATAAAAAGTCATAGCCAAACAACATAAGCCAGTCATCCACAGCTCTGGCGCTGCTTATGTTGCTGATAATTTCTATCAATCAGGGATTTCTATTGCAGACAATTGTAACAGTTGGTGAAGCAAGAATGAGACAACAGACAATATTATACAATTGGGCTACAATGGGAGACCCAACAGGGATCAGGATCCGGCTAAGTAGGAACCCAAGTAGCGGTTATCATTCATTTATTCATTCATTTCAGACATTTATATAGTGCCTCTTCAACAGTATCACATACTATAGAAAAGTCACTATAGACAAGACAGCTGATTTTGATAGAATAGTCCATTGTAACAAAACAATTAAAAATTTACTTATTTAACACATTATTATATATACAAATTTCATTTATCTATGTCAGTTCGATTGGAGACTTAACCGAAGATCTCAACTATAGGCAACAAATTATATTACATTATTATTATTATTATTATTATTATTATTATTATTATTATTATTTATTTATTTTTTTAATTTTTTTAAATTTTTATATTTTTTTTTTTCCCGAGGTACCTAGGATCCCTCGGGATTTACAGAAATTATGCTTGGAGCTGTTTTTGTGTGTTTAGAAGATCAGGCCTCGTCCTCCGCAACAGTATTATTATTATTATATTATTAATATTATTATTATATAATTATTATATTATATTCACAAATTAATCAATATAAAATCAACAATTTATGACGGATGTGGGCACTTTGCAATCTATATGTAAATTCATGTAGATATTGGAAACACGGATTTAATATAATTTCCTGAGGGACCGCAATCCATATCAAATTTCCTGGTTTTCATGCAATTACCATAGAAACAGTTAAATCAGACAAAAACACGGGAAGCATAAAACTTATGAAAAAGACTTATTAAAAAGACAAGTGTGTACTGCAAACGCTGTCAACTCTTACCTGCATCAATTCCAAGATGAGTCCCTCAAGTGTTCCGGCCACTTTCCTTCCGCTGGAATCTTTCCACAGCAACTGACCCAATGCCATTTGTTCAATAAATGCATCCTCTGCATTTTCATGCACCGTTCCTTGCATCAAACCGTTAAATGCTGAAAAATTGAAGCATATTTCATATAACTTAAAAATTAATTAATTACAAAAAAGACTTAAGAAACTACCCAATCTTACTGCTTAGCAACTGTTTGGTGAAAATCCGGTTTCTAAGGAAAGTACAGTCTGCAATAAGCAATTCACAAAAGATAAAGAAAAAGTGTGCAATAAAGATACCTTCCAGGAAGCAATTTTGTCACAGGAAATTAAGCATACCTGTAGTTCTTGCAAACTAGACAATTTGATTAAATTTCCTCCTGAAAATATTTCCTAGAAAATTCAAATGGTTCCACAAGCAACAACTTGTGACATATCTGGGCTCATTTTTTTCAGTTGTACAAATTACGATATCTCAGACAGCCACGCTTCAGCGCCTGTGGCAAGTTTTAAAAATCAGCCACATTTAATGCTTAGCTGCATGCGATCACACCAGTGTGAGAATTGTGGAAAAATAACTGGGGGGGGGTTGGACTATTATCCACTTGGAATTGGGGTGTAAAAAAATACTTTAACATGGGGCTCTAAGAAAGACTGGGGGTTGAAACCCCCAACCCCCCTGGCAATTCTCACCCTGGATCACACCTTATTAAATAGTGCTTAGTACTGAACACATTCTTATTAATCAGAAATCTGTGTAATAATTGACCGCTCAACCTCTACATGTCAAATGTTGCTGAATCCTTTACCAGGAACATCCTACGATTCAGCGCCAGTCTCTCTACAGATCAATTGACATTCTGCTGAGGTTGCTGAAGAATTAAGTCCATATGAGTCAGTCAAGCATTCAAGGTTGCTCACAAGTTCAACAAGGGCAATTCCAGTTTCAGGCATAACCAATAGAAATCAATTAGATGGGACTGGCGTGTGTATCTGGACTTTTATAAACGCGCTTCTTAACAACCATTCAAAAGCACTTATAAATGTACGTGGCTGACTGGCTGTCCATGGAATTTGAACAGGTGCATCTTGACATACCTAGAGAAAGCAATTTCAGCAGATTTCATAGGTACAGACCAAACATCAATTGGAAGATATTTCCAAAGGGATAAAAAAAAACAATGAACGAGAGTGCAAAGCGTTGATATACGACAGAGAGGATCCGAAGATCACCACACGCTGCTGAATGAAGTGACTTGCAACTTGACTGGGTTGAAACCGATATAAACTGTTGCCATACGCATGATGGAGCAGAACACAGCCATGGAGAAAGAGGATTTAAAATATTAATCTGGCTGTGATAGTGAGCCAATAGAGTGCATCTCTCTGATAAGAGATCTTGAATGGGTGCTATATAAATTTATGTGATCATGTGATTGATATGAGCACTGAGATACGAGAGAATTCAAGAAACATGGCTAATAATAAACAACGACGCCTGAGCTGCAGATTTACGACCGATTTAAGGACTATGGTTGAACAGAGTTGAATGGCCCATAAACAATAATCCATAATTAAAAACAGCAAATTTTTACGGTTTGCTCACAATACACAGTTTATATATTTATTAATACCCAAGACCACAATCTGGAAAGTTTCCATTGTACTTTCTATCAGGAAACTTGAAACAGAATCTATTGAAACGGATTATAATAACTCAGTAAATTAATCAGATTTGCTAACATGATGGTTCTCTTAAGATATGCCATCAGCAAGAACACGCAATCAGAATTGTATCTCAGCAAAAATATAAATGTCATGGTAATTGGGGTCCTTCCTCTTAGCAGGATTATTATCTATTCTGGGGTCCACTGTCGTGCAAGTGCAATTTTTTTTCAATGATGTTTTGCTGTGTTTATATTCTTTTGATGTTATTTGGCAAAAGGTTTCAACATAGATTTGGTTTGCTGGTTAGTTGGTTGGCTGATTAGATATATGTTCTGACAGGAGTCGATTCGTGCCATATCTGCCCGATTAAATACGACTCCATATTAAATACACTGGAACTGGTGTATGGAACTCGATTCCTAATCATATTCAGCAGGCATCAAGTTTACTAAGGGCTAAGACACTGCTACGTGACTATTTAATTAATGACTGTGAAGATGTTTAACCTTGTAAGTACTGTTTTTTGTTTGTTTTGCATGTCTGTTTTTTTTAGTTAAGTTTTCTACATTATTTGTCATATCATTCTGTTGTTTAGCCTACTATTCAGTTCATGATATCAACCGTTTAGCCATCAGTTAAAATTGCACATGTAAATAGGTGTTCCTGTTAGCGGGATATTCATCCCTTAGGGCCTTCCTTGTTGCCATCCGATTATGTGAAGCATCTTGTACTATGACTATTGTTTATGGTTGATGGTTACAATAAATAAATGAAATGAAAATTAAAATGATTCAATTCAGTCCAACACTTACGTTTCATGTCAAACAGATCCACACGGCCACCCAGTCTCTGAAACAGACCCATGTAGACAAGAATTCGTGCAGCATGGTACTTGACATACCGCGCATACTTGGTACTATGATTGGTGTAGTACCACTCGTCAGATGGCAAGAGCAACTGCATCAGTGTATCGGGCATGTCGGCTTCGGTGAGAGCATCATGGTAAGATGGATTCATGGCAATGGAGGCAATGGCTTGCAATATAAGGCATAAGAGATGCTGCAACATCATAAAACACAAAAGATTCCCTAAAAAAATAGTTGTAAAAATTTAAGTCACTAATTAATCATTTGTTAATTGCTACTGTCATTGTATTACATGTATACCAAATGTCATCAGTGGACAACTGGCAATAAAGACTAACGCGAGCGGAAAGCAGCTGGAGTAAAATTAAAGCCACAAAATTAAAGCCTTAAAATAAAGATGATTAGGAAATTGAGGTTTTGCGGACATGCTAAAAAATGGATTTGAGAAGGTACAAAATACGAAAAAATGCTGGTGAATCACAGAAGAGGAATATTGCAAAACGAATGTCAGCGTAGGGACCCTGAGCAAGTCCTTCACTCGCAATAGCTCAGGCGCTTCAGCATGAAACTCAGATGCAGTGTTCATGCTGTAGTCGGGGGCGCCTCTGACTTAGTGAGCTCGAAGGACTGCTATAGAAATGGAGAAATATATAAATAAAATAAATAAACAAGAGACAGACAAAACAATGAATTGAGCTCTAACATAAAATGCTCACCGGATCATTATTTGGATCTAAAGCATCAACCAGTGCTTTCAGATGCTCACAGCTGATCACTTTGTGTTGAACACTGGTTCCCTGGCACATAACCGTAAACAGCCGAGCGCTGAGTATCTGGAGGCAGTGATGCGTGCAGTGGCGCCAACGAATGCTCGGCGTGCACCGATGCCTGGCAGCCATCACCTGCTTGTACTTGGCAATCGCGTCCTGCAGTATAGCGAGGAACATGGCCGGGTCAGAGTTCATAAGCACGTCAATTGCTGTTCCACCGCTGTTGTCCTGCAGGTCATGAAATGAAGCGCTAGGGTCGGTGGCTTCGACGGGCGCCGCGTCCTGTGACGCCTCGTCCTGCGTCACAACAGATGTCGAGAGAAGACTTCTTTGACTTTCACGGTGTCGGAAGGATGCGGGCTTAGCCTTCCGTGATCCAAGCCTGTGTCTCGGACTGTCCTGGTCCGAGCGTAGGCTGACCTGGGCCACGCGGTCGAGATTTACGTAGGTCGCCCGCTCCAGGGACTCCTGGCGTGGAAGAAGCTGTTGCTTCTTGCACGGAGGCACACTTCCATGGACGTCAGTGGAGACAGTTTCCAGGTGCTTAGTCCCACTTGAAGCCGCTGTTTCCCTCGCTTCGTTTTCATCGTCAACATTCGTCTGAAGCTCATGTGCCTCATGCCATATGCAGATGTCAGTGATGCGGTTGACGATGCAGAGCAACGTGAAGCGAGCACTCGGAGGGGAGCTGGGTAGGACGTCAAGACACATTGTGATGAGAGAAGAAAGCTGACACTGTATGGAACTGTAGTTGCTCGAAAGACTATGCTCCAGTTCCTCCTGACATGTCTGCAATGGAAAAAAGATGTCTTGTAGTCTCACAGTGTAATGTAAAAAAAAATCTTAATTAAAAGAGGAAGATCAAGAATTTTCAGATATTCTTGAATAAATGTAAATACCAATGTAATGAGTTGAAGTTCATTTGCATGGCATCTCATAATCCATTTGCAAAACAGATACACAACTAAATACCATGTCCATTAATTTTCTTTAAATAAATCACCAGGATTGTAGAATTGGCACGTGGATCCAATCGGCTAATACTGGATCATGCAGAAATACTGTTATATGAATTTTCACAGATTCACATGATTTCACCATTCATAACCTGCATCGACCAACAGTGAAGTTTTACACTGACTACTAGTCAGGATCACATCTTTTAATGTGCAGGTAGCTAGGATTCAGTTCTCATGAAACAGAACATTTTAGTCTACAGTAGCCTACTATAACTGATAATATCAGGGCACCATGAAAGAACTACTCTATGGTTAACGAGTCTTCTTGAAGCGACAATATATACTGCAATAAATATTAAGTATACCATTTTCCCACATTAAGTTCAGGCATAAACCGAACGAATGAGCAAAACTGACACAAAAATGCGTATTTGTGGCTTGATTCTAAACACTTCTGAAGCAGTGCTACTGCCCGTTACAAGCACAAGAATTTAGTGCAAACGCAAAATACAATACAAAACAATTTCAACTGACTTAAAATGCCACGTAGAACAAACTATGCAACTTAAAATACCATGCGAAGAATCGGTGCATTGCGAATTCTCGCAGCATACATCCGTCATTCTTGCATTATACTGACTTGCCTACTTTGGCAGTTTAGCGGGTTGTGGGCTGTTAGCACTCTATTTATCTAGTTCTCCCTTTCATCACAATCTGGAGTGGCCACAAATGTTTGCCAATATAGGCCCACAAACAATCCCTATGTATACATGACATACAGAATAACACGTTAGTGAACGTGCCGATTAACCCTTTGAACCCGGAGCTCCCGTAACCCCATGGATAACGGGCTGGAAAACCGGCCAGCCGGGTTCAAAGGGTTAAACTTTCACCCAATGCTGTAGCATTCGAAACTAATGGTAAAATAATGGCAAAGAAACAGGAAAAAGTGCAACTCATCAACCTGAAATACAACCTAGCATTACTAATTGACATGAAAGTCTACCTGGCACTAACCAACATTAAATCAAAATGAACAGCACAAATTTCCACACAAGTTTTATTGCTTACGAATCCAAATGCTACGAATCAGGACGAAAAAAACTCCGTAAAAATTTATGCGTAACATAAAATTCTAGACAGTGCTAACACGATATGATCTCTGTCCTTTACTTGAGTCCCAGGGGCTCCTTCACCAAATCTTTGCTGATGACACTCAAGCTTACATACATTCTAGCCCATTTGACTCAGTTAACACTGTGCGCCTGATGTGCCTGACTGTTGACGTCCTTTCCTCTTGGATGGCGTCAAACCGGCTTCTCTTAAATCCCAGTAAAACGCAATTCATTTGGCTGGGCGGCCGTCGGCAACTTGAGAATATTGATCTGCCTCTGCTAGCTCAACTGTTTCCGGATGTTACTTTCTCTTCCACGGTCCGTGACCTGGGTGTCATCCTTGACTGTGAACTCAGTCTCACCCAGCATGTTAACCTTGTCGCTCGAAGCTGTTATTATCAGCTTCGTCAACTCCGAGTGATTGCTCGCTCTCTCTCTCATGATGCGCTAGTTGTGCTTGTTCACGCCTTTGTAACTAGTCGTATTGACCATTGCTGCTCAATCCTTGTTGGCCTTCCCCTTGGGGTTCTGGGACGGTTAGATCGGGTTCTACGCTCTGCTGCCCGACTCATCGGACGAATTCCTAAATTTTCGCCTGTCTCTGCTTACATGCGTGATGTGCTGCATTGGCTGCCAATAGCCCAACGCATCAATTACTGCATTGCTGCCCTTGTTTCTCGTTGTATTCTTGGTTGTGCTCCATCTTATCTGCGCGTCCTCTGTCGTCCTGTCTCTGACATTGAAGCGCGTCGGGCCCTTCGCTCTGCTGCGAAGGGACAACTGCTTGTTCCACGGGCTCGCTTAGCTACCAGACAGCGCCAAGCCTTCTCGGTTGTGGGACCGTCAATCTGGAATGACCTCCCCTCAAACCTCCATTTCCTCCACCTGTCTAGTCAATCTTTATTTCTCAAGTCTCTTAAATCTATTTTCTTTGGTCGTGGCTGGGCTGGGAGCGCCTCTGAGTAGTTTCTTGAAGAGGCGCTATATAAATTCTAATAATGAATGAATGAATGAATGATATGATATTGTAAGGTAAATAGGTGATCATCTTATTTGCTGTAATGCAGGAGAAGCCAAGTCGCAAATTAATCCACGCATTTGCCAACATTAATTAGTCAGATAAGAACCAGGTGGCAGACGAAGCATCGGCATCTTGGTGTTGGGCATCTCTGAATGGGTAATAAGTTCCAGGCACACGCTGTAATTACCGAGTCGCAGCTGCCATAATTACTGCACAGAAGACGAAGACACGTATGCATTTTTAAACATTAATTATTAATCATTCCTTCGCATGACTCAACTTCCATTATCGGCCAACCTTCGCACACACACACACACACAAACACCTTAAGTTATTCACACTGCAGTCAGTAGCAACATCGATTTACCCATTCCTTAGAACTGCTGCCTACAAGGTACTGGCGCCATGCCCAAACGACGACGATCCTGCAATGGTTTAATTACCGGTATATTCAGCCACAGTTGGACAGCCGAGTCCATCAAAAAGCATCAGACAATAACATCAACCGCTGTTCAACAGGATATCAATATATCTTCCGTGTATCGACCATTTCTCCTCGCTTTTCTCAGTGCACTCTCTTTCTCTTGTTGCAAAGACGACGGCGTAAAAAGATGACCAAAATTAATCAAATTCAAGAGAAGAAGCCTTGCTTCCCCCATGACAATTAATCAAGCAGTCAAAGAAGTGCAGTCATCAGTCTGGACCGTCCCGTCCTTTCGTTATATGTATGTACGTATGCGTGGGCAGTTTGTTATAGCGTCCCTTCAAGATTACCACTCAGAAGCACTCCCGACTACAGAGTGGACACTGAATTGGAGTTTCATGCCAAAGTGCCTGAGCAATTGCGAGTGAAGGACTTGCCCAAGGTCCCTACAAGGCGTCTTAAGGTGGATTCGAACCTGCAACCCTCTGGCTGCAAGGCATTAACATACCCACTACACCGCCATGCCCTACAATGCCTATAATATTGTGGCACTGCAGTTTCTGCAGCTCAATCTCCAACAATGAGCTGCAGCAGTTTCCCAGTCACTTCAGAAGGCTCACACGTACATAGGGCAGGTCAACAGCTCAACTACTCTATAGAGCATGTGGTGAACCACAGATTAATAACTATCATATTATTCTAATATTATTCCACTTTAGCAGTCATAGGATATGACTACTTCAGAGTTCAGACCCTACTCTGATATTCTAATAGCAGTACCTTATCCACTGTAGATTCTATCTAAACCATTTGCACACATAACAAAATTATGAAATAGTTTACTAAACCAGAGGATAGCCAGCCCAGTTCCCGTGTTCAGCCCATAAAAATCAATAAATCTGCTTCTTATAATTTTGTTAAGAAACCAAACAACAACAGACATTGTTAAACAACAATAACCTAACACTGAAACCCTTGAACAAAGCAAAGACCATCAATTTGTGGGTCGTGGTGGTGTATTGAACCTTGGGCAAGTTCTTCACTCGCAATTGCTCAAGAAACTCCGATGGCATGTCCGCACTGTAGTCGGGAGCGTCTCTGAGTAGAAGGCTTGAAGAGGCGCTATAACAAGCGCGCATACAAACAAACAAACAAACAATTTATCATACTTTGCCAACAAGTAAACTGAAAAAATGCGTGTAAGCTGACCTTCGCTATGTTTGCCAGTCAAGATCTGTTTTGTCTGATAAAGCAATGCTACTGAAACTGCCGCCCATGGCCCAGAATCAGTCCGTCTGAAAGTGAATGGTTCCTGGGCGGTGGAATGATAAGAGTTGCGATAAGAAATGCATGTCATCCTTTCTACATTTAAGTTTTTTATTGAGCAGTGAATACTTACCAATTATAAAGAAATAATAGTATAATAGACTTTTGCATCTTAGGAGAGTTAGACTGTTTAAGTTTAACAAATAATGTTATATGTTACAAAAACGTAAAAACTGAGAGCATAATACACGTACACAAGAAACAGTTTTAAACATACAACAGTAGCAAAAGCAGAGGTCTAAAAAACAGATACAAACCAATAATTACAACATAATTACAACATAATTACATAATTACTTTGCCTGCTATCAATTAATAATTGAGAGACACTTATGTAGCACTTCTAAAACTACTGTTCCCTACTTGCTAACACAAGATAACATTGGTCTAATGAAATTCCAATCAATAATTAACCGGCAAAAAGGAAGCGAATAAATGGAGCCTAATCTGTGTGCAAGAGGCTGGACAAGATCAGACGTTGTACTGAGCATCCATAACCTCCCACGAAAACTATATATGTACAATTGTACATTGTACAACTAAACCATAGTGGATAAGTTTGGAGTTTGGAAAGTCAACTGATGTGACAGATTGGAAGAGATCCATGATGCAAGGCAGCAATAATCAAATAAAACTGAACGGATCTGTGTGAATAGTATTTGCATTTATAACGACATTGTGCCTTTGAGAACGCTGCTTACGAAAGCGAGCAACTAAAACAATTCCCTAATTCACTTATGCAGCAGGGTTATTGGGTGAGCCCGAGGTCCACTGTGGACACTGGACAAGGAGTGATCAATAATACTGAAGGCCCCAGGATATGCTAAGGAACACCAAGACAATAGTATATCTGGAAGGCAAAACGAATGATCAGGCTCATAAAATTGTACGCATTCATTCACATTAACTATTCATCTGTCAGACTCAGTGCTGGAGAGTCATGAGCTCTACATAAAATACTTATTCCTGCATTTCATATTCTGGTTCTGATTGCTATTCATTCATTCATTCATTCATTCGCTCACTCACTCGTTCATTTCAAGAATTTGTATGCTATGGCAATTGCCGTTCTGCTCAAAAAAATTAGTTCCAATCACACTCAAGAAGGATAACGTAAACTCCTCTGCAGAAAGGTCATCGACACTCACAACAAAGACTGCTGATAAAAACATCCTTATGATGTCTAGGAACTTAGAGTAATACAGTAAATGGCCAGACGGCATGCGTCTCTTAGCTGCTTGATCATCGGCTCCAAGTGCAAGTTGGCATGTAAAATCAGTCGTGCTCTGTACATTCATGCCCAAAAAGAAAAAGATATTTGACTACAAACTGCTGTTACCTCATTTGAGCTGCAGCTACAATTAGGGCTGCCAACTCTTGATTTTGCTATTCTGGGATGCCTGTGACATGAAAAGGATTATCCCCCCAAAAGCTATCCGGGGGGATGAATTAATCTATCCCCCCGGATGGAATTAACCGGTCTATACTATCCGGGCGGATAAACCATTCTATCCCCTTTTTGAAAAATGTGTATAATTAAAACAATTATACTCTAATCAAAATTTAAAGTGACTCTAATTGTTTTAAGTGACCTTAGCAATGCCAATAGAAAGGCAACTCGAATTTATTTAGTGTCTCCGAGTGTTTTTCAGTGTTTTAAACGTTTTAAGTGCAATAAAATCAAAGCAAAACAAATTACCTAGTAGGAATAAACATACCTGTTTGTGTCATTGTTCCAAACAAAGCAGATGAAAATTAATTTGCAAAAATAAAAGCACGCGGAAGTGTTTTTTTCGACTTTTCCTCATTTTGGGGATACTTTTAATACGGGGGATACTCTATTTCGTGACACCTGCATATAACATGTATACCAATTTACACTGTTCACATATATTGCCTACTGAGCATAGGCATAAAGTCATGGAAATCAGCACGTCATCTCTCAAAAAGCATTACAATGGACTAACAATATTTACATAGAACACAATATGCTAATGAGTGTCAGTGGTTTGTAAAGTTTTCAAGACTTGACGACTTGAACCCAGCATTGTCCAACATTCGATGTTCAGCCAACAACGTTTGGTTTAATTATAGAGCGCAGAACGCAAAATCATCACACAACTTTAACTTACTGTGCAAAATAACAGCATTTTGTCAAGTGCACCTCTGCCACAAATTCCGGGACAACTTGGGATCAATCTGGGACACGGGACACACAGGGTCGATTCCGGGACTGTCCCGGCGAATCCGGGACGGTTGGCAGCCCTACTTACAATACTACAAATTTCAACTTTAAAAGATCATACGTCAGGAACAGTAGTTGCTCCATAACTTCATCCAGCAGATCCTGAAAATCAGATGAGAGGGAGTCTTGCTGTATGTCAACAACAATATAGATATTGGCTACTCAAACTAGGTTATATGGAATAGCTTGAAGAGGCACCAATTCGGGGACCAACTAAAAAATGAAACTTCGGGACACAATTTGAGGTAAATTTCGGGACATTTTCATCATCATGAGCAAATTAACCATTTTTGCATGATAAACGCTGATAATATTTTATTTCTAAATGACGTTCATATACTTAATGGAAAATTTTATTAGCAACATTCTCCTCCCCAAACAGCTGCTCCAATAAATTCTCCATTTTAGTTTACTCTCATTTGACTTTTTATATTAAAAAGATAGTCCTAGTCCATTGCTGCAAAACAAAACACTTGTAGCGTAATGTCTACTGGCACCAGGCACCATACTGTCTATACACATACTAACAACTGAATGGATAAACAGAGTTAACTAACTAAACAATCTTTTTCTTCTTCCATTCCGTGCTGCCTCCGCATTGCTTGCTGCCTTCTAGTCTTTTCCGGAGATTCCTTCGATTAGTACACACTGCATCCAGCGTCTTGAATTTTTTCAATTTTTTTTTCCTTTTAACATTGAGTGTGCTATCTTACCAGACTGTATAGTGTGCAGTGTATACTGTGTATACTGTATAGTGTTTGAGTCAATTGCTGGAGAAACTTTTTTGAGAAGCCTCGTTTATTTACGAGCTCCTTCGCTACTGCTCCAGTTCCAATTCCTCTTCTTCTTTCAGCTGTGCAAGTGGAAAATTCCTCCTCTTCTCTATATCTCTACATGGGGGCCCCGGTAGCGCAATGGATAACACGCTGGCTGGGGGGCCCGGTAGCGCAATGGATAACATGCTGGGTGTAGAATGCGAGAGGTAGTGAGTTCGAGCCCCTGTTGGGCAGATTTGATTTGTAGGCTGCTAGTAGCACCGTGTAATTGCAAAGTTAGTAGTTACGTTTAATTAAGATTACTGCATAACTTATAAATGTAAAGCGCAGTGCGTCTTGCAGGCATTTAATTAAAGAAAATATATTATTATTATTATGATTATTACTATTAGTTTCACCTGCTGCTTTTCCCAGGTCAATTTTCTTCTGTAGTGTAATTGTCTCCTGCTTGTATTGTTCTTCCAAATACAACTGATATATTCAGAATGCGCCTTTCTATGTTTTATCCAGATTCATAGGCACATCAGCAACAGATCCAGCAACAGATCCAACAGGGATATCCAAGCATTGCTTTCAACGGTCCTTGCCACAACAGTTGCCTTGCCAATTATAGCAAACTCTATTTCCTGAACAAAGCATTGTTCACGGAGGAACCACGTTATGGGATAGCATTCCTGTGCGATAGGTCAGAGCTGCTTTCACAACATAATATGCCAAATTAGCATATTTTTTTCAACCCATTCCGTTTGGAACTTGAGAAGCTTTACACCAGTAATGGCAATCTGGGATATGTTTCGAGAAGTATCAATATCAGTTTTAAGAGGATCAGGGCTCTGATTACACATGCACATGAGCGACTAGTCTGCCTGCACTGCACCTTATTACATATTGTCATTTTTGCTATCCTATTTCAAGTGATGGCAAAGACAACCTGATTAGCTGATTTGCTCCAACTTCCTTGCTAATGGATGAAGACAGCAAGAGATCTTGAGCACAGTCTTCGTCACTGGAAAAGTAGATTGCATAAAGGTCAGTATTTTACTGAGCCTGAATGCATAACTCTTCTCTCGTGTTGTCTTTCATTACTTTAGACAATGCCAATCGAATTTCCATGCCAATACCTATCTCCTTCGCTGGCAACCAGTTCCTCCATCACTGCATCTGGAAACAAAATTCACCCCTTGTTTGTCCTTAACAACTTTGCATTTCAAGAACTTAAGCAAGAGCCGTATGATGCTTTCCCATCAATTAAGAAACCATATCCCCATTATAACATAAATATGTCTAATCTGAAACAGCGTTTTGATATCCTGGGTTCAATCATTAATCAAAAATATCAATTTCTCACTGAATAAGGGATCCTGTCTTTCTTGATTCGATAATCTCATATTTTCTCCTGCTGCTTTGGTCCCGAATTCCCAGTCCAATATTTCGTTACCCTGAGTGCCATAGTAATCATGGGTGGCGAAAACTGACACATCAGTTTCTTGGGATAAGCAGTGGACACACCCACACACACACACACACAAACATATAGGTTTCTGAAAGAATATGAGGGTTAAGAAACCCTTTCATGACCAGGAGGAAATGTCAAATTACAGGCCTATCTCAACCTTGAATAAAAGTTAAGCAATGCAGACTGAAGATGGAGATGAGCAAGCTTGATGATAAGGTTCTCGAAGGTTATGGCTCTCTGCAGGAGCTTTATTGTATTGTATTGCATCTATGAATTTATAAAGCGCCTCCCACAGAGCACACCAATCAAAGGCACTACCAGTGTGAAAGACCTAGAGACAGTGAAAAGATGTGCTTTGGGCACAAGTTAAATTTGTAAGAAGATAGAGAAAGTGAATTCCAAAGTGCAGGACCAATAAAAGCAAAAGCTCGAGTTTTGGCCAAAGCATGACACGGAGATCATGTCTGTCACACGATTGTAGTGTCCAGACAAAGAGGACGCTGAAGAGTTGTCATCAACATGCAAGTCATGTCCATCCAAAGTATACATGCAAGGATTCTACGTATATAAAATTCAAGGTTGAGATTGGCTTGTAATTTGACAGATCGTCAGGGTATTAGATACGTTTCTTAAGCAGACGACGTTGATGCAATATGCATGAGCAAAAGCAGATGCGACGGATTTTTCGTGAGAAATTGACAATCGCTGTAATGGTTGGACCCACGACATCAAAGTGCTCGATCAGAAATCCACATAAATACACTCGAGGAGTCCCTTCTTTCAAAAAAACTCTTTATTTTACTTATTCAGTTTTTATCCTTTAAAATCTTTATTTTCCGCCTCCTTCTCCATCATGTCATCCTCCACCGTATCGTCGTCTTTCATTCTCATTATCATTCTCTCTTTGTCCTCAACTACTGCCATCTCCTAACCATTCCTCCATCTTTTCCCCTTCTCCATCATTGACTTTCTTCATCTCCTCCTCATCTTCCGTTTTCCTACCACTCCTCCTTCAAAGTCAAATCAGAACAGAGCAATAGCTTTAGATGCATGAGATTAAATCGACAGCAGTAAAGAGTCCGGTATCAGCTCTGCTCCATGGCATGGTTCCTCTTTCATTCAGCTGCCCACTGAAGTATTTATAGGCCTCAAAGGGCCGATCTGTGGTCTGTGTATTCTAAGAAAACACACCGTTTCTCCTCTTTTGTATTGTTCAACTCAAATCGCTATTAACGCAATGGCCACTATAACTAGCATATGCGACAAACCAGCCAAGAAAATTAAACCTTATGGCTGCAGATTTTAACAATTAACAAACTAATAATAATAATATTTAAGAATAATTATTATTAGTAGTAGTATTTTTAATTTTTTTTACCCGAGGTACCTAGCATCCCGCGGGATTTCAAAAAATTATGATTGGAGCTGTTATTCAATGTAAAGAAAATCAGACCTTGTCCTCCGCAACAGTACTAAAGGTACCATGAAAAGCGATGGCATTGTATGATAATGTGAAAGTTTTATTAGTATTAGTATTTCTTTTTCAGAGCTTCTCAGACACAATCCAACAAATGTTACAACACTGCTGCATACCAGGCCACCTTGATGGGGCAGTCCAGGTTTATGGCTGGCATCCCTATGCAAACCAAGCATTCATTGTTCTAATATTAAATTAATTGTTGTAATAATACTCATACTAGTCAATCAATTTTAACAATTAATTTTCAGCTTGTTTTGATAAATTTTATCTTGATTTTTCTTTACTTATTTCATGATGTCAAATGGATATAAATTTGTGGAATAAACAACATCGTGAACGATGATAACGTGAAAGTTTAAAGCCGTAAAGTAAATGATCATTTTAAATTTGATATAAACAGTAAACATTAATAATAATAATGATAATAATTACAACAATTTATATGGTGCCGTACCACAGCCATGTCGTTACAAGGGCGCCTAACAAAGCAACCAAGCAACATTGATGGAAATATTCAAGGTGGTGACAAAATAAATTGCTTTCATTGCAATAAATAAATTCAATTAAGCATTATCAAACTCAGAGACTACATATCTGACAGTTTTCACTCTTTACGTCAGGCAGATCAATTTAATTGAATTTAATCGATTATCTGCATGTAAATTTTGGATTAATCAAATAAAACAATTCTAATTAGTACCAGTCTTAATTTAATCTTCTAATAATCTATTCATGCAACAAGTATGATCACTAAGAAGATGAATTACAAAAACATATGCATGATTATATGACTTAAATGGTATTTAATCGCATAAAATAGCACAGAAGTGCTACCAAACGCACATGTACTTTCAACACCGCTTCATTCAATGAAAACAACAGACATTTATTTAAGTAGAACAAATTGCGCTGGTGACAGTGCTGAAAAGAAACACATATATATGCTTAGCTGGTCGCATCTCATTACACTCCAGGGAACTTAACAGCACATCCATCTTCTGTCCAAGACTACAGATTTCTTCGCTCTGGCACCAGCATATATTGATCCAATCTGAAAGTTGCTCGAATAGAATCTCTGCATCGCAATAGAGTCTACAGAAACTCACATTAAACTGACCAGTAGACAATTTATTGTAATCAGTTCAGGGATAATTTTCTCATATTCTTTCAGCTCTACAATTATATCCTACTACGGAACACTCAAAATTTTCAGCAAATGTGTGTTTCAGGTGCATTTTCATTTTGCACCATAGTATCATTACGACTAGTGCATATTTCTGTTTTCTACCAGAGGCAGATCTATAATCCCACTGTAGGTATCAGATAATAATAAGCAAATTTAACTCAGGAGTGGCAGTCCATGTCAAGATCTCGCAGAACAAAAGTGATACGGAAGGCAACAGCATTGAATGCTGAATTATGACTGACAGGCGCTGGAACAAGTAACTGGTTTCTCTTGGTTCGCCTGAATTATGGCCCAAGGGACGACCCAGGACGGCAAGAAATGTCTGTCCCTTGGCGCTAATTGGTCCCATTGTTTAAAAAGTCAATGAGATAAAGTGAAAGGATTGCATGAGTTGTGCATATTTAGTATTTTCTTCTGGTTTCAACAAGTTCTGTAGCTCCAGTCCGGTTGGAGGTTTTGGCTAGGTATGAGGGACAAACAGTGTCTGCAACTGTGACGTCCCAGGTCAAGCAATGACCTGAGCGCTACAGAATCAGTGTCTTTCACCATCCAGGACCTTGACAAACCTGGTGGTTCCTTAACTGCCGGATGCCCAGCTGAATGAGACCCCTGCAGATCAGGTCATTCAGAACCTGTCAGGCTGGGCCAAGACGGCATGATAGGCGGTGCTAGCCTTCAACAATCATCAGTGTCACACGGGCAACTATGTGGGTGTCAAATCACTGTCCTCAGATATCTATAATGTTTTTCGCAGGCACAGCATAATTATTACAAATCTCACATTTGTAACACATCAT
This sequence comes from Lumbricus rubellus, assembly GCA_945859605.1. Lineage (NCBI taxonomy): Eukaryota > Metazoa > Annelida > Clitellata > Crassiclitellata > Lumbricidae > Lumbricus > Lumbricus rubellus. Next base: position 38,415,525 of record OX243812.1, read on the forward strand.
AAGCATAACTACATTAATGACTACAGTCTGACAATGCCGTCAGTTAGACTTTGCACCACAAACTCACACTACGCTGGTCGATCAACATCTAGAAAACATACACCAGTGGTGTAGTGGGTATGTTCGTTGCCTTGCAACCAATGGGTTGCAGATTCGAATCCACCTCAAGCCGGTGTGTAGGGACCTTGGGCAAGTCCTTCACTCGCAATTGCTCAGCGCTTCGGCATGAAACTACGATTCAGTGTCCGTGCTGTAGTCAGGAGCACTTCTGAGTAGAATCTTGAAGGGGCGCTACAACAAGTGCACATACTGCTGGTAAGGGAGTCCTCTTGGTTCCTTTTACTCGTACTGCTACCATGAAGCAGAATCGAGCCTTTTCTGTGGTTGGTTCGGCGGTCTGGAATGGCCTTCCTTTTGAGCTACGCCTACACCCTGGGACTCTACCAGGATCATTCCTTACTAAACATAAAACTTTTCTTTTTAGGCGCGCTAGAGTTGGGAGCGCCTCTGAGTAGTTTTTTTTACTTGAGCGCCATATAAATGTCCGAATGAATGAATGAATACAAACATGCAAACAAACGCATGGCATTAGAAATTACAACTACAACTCATTCAAGTCAACACCATGCACACTTTTGCACAGCCGTACGACGCACAACGACGACGGTAACCATAACAAACGTACCTTGACGATTTGGTTGAGGAGACGGCTGACCAGTCGCTCCAGCTTTCCGTTTTCCGGGTGGTGTTCCGACCCGGCGAGTATCGAGTGAAGGCATCCGTTCAATCCATCAACGAGGAGTGGAACGCACTCCCAGTTGCTCGCGAGTCGAGTGAGCGCAATCAGCGACTCCTCCATCTCCTCCGAAAGACTTTTATCTACGCACAATAAATTACTGTGCTGATTAGATCGCCAATCATCGCTAATAATGATCTGAACTGCTACGTAAACAGATCTATAAAGACTCGTCGTCGTCGGTGCTGTGTGCAGAATAATTACGAAAACACATTCGGGTGATCATTACGTGGAAGAAATGCGTGATGCGTGCATTAAGCAGGTCAACCAAACAAGCATAATGAGAAGGGCCAGTTTGAACAGGGCAGGATGAATGGGATACATGGCATATTGTAATGTCATCATAATCATAATCATCATGATCATGATAATGAATCGATGACATTGAAGACAATAAAATAACTACTAGCATAATATCAGGCTACTCACAGTGATTGCAGTCGTAAATTTATATAGCACCACCTCAAGAGCGTCTCCTCAGAGGCACTTCAATGTTGAGAAGACTTGTACAATTGATGGCATTCAACTTCAAACCTATCATATCTTGATACACATGACATACTTTATACAACTTCAACTTCAAACCTATCATAGCCTCATACACATGACATACTAGTCACTTTATATATAACACCTGTTTTTCTAAAGTTCCCCTAAACGCCAATACCTGGTACAAACTTCGTCTTGAGCTTCTTAGTCTCTCTCTCCCGTTGTTTAGGAAACGCCTGAAGACTGTGCTATTCGTTAGCGGCAGTGCTAACGAGGGTCGGGAGCGCTACTGAATCTGTGAGCGGCGCTATATAAATGTTCAATTACAATTACAATTACAAAATTACATCCATTTGTTGGAGTCATACAAATCTTCTAAGGCTTTAATTGAACACCAACCTGTGCAGCCACGTCAAATAATCAGCAAGCCAATCTGGAATGGAAGCCTTTTTGCTTCAGAGCAATTATTATGATGCCATACAGATTTATTAATCAAAATGGTGGCTAGTGTGGTCCTCAAATCTATGGGGAAAAATAAAGTTTGAGCAATGCGTGACGGTACCATTTTTTTCTGTTATGCATCATATGAAAATGATTCTTACCAAATTTTATTGAAATTGCTCAAAGTTTAGAGGTCGCTCTGCAGGGTGAGATATACCAGTACCCTGACTGTACATTATGTCAACATTCATTTATAATTTAAAGTTAAAGGTCGTCATAGATGCAATGATTTCTTCAATCTGCAGGAAGAAGCTGATGCAGTGATGCTATTATTTTTTTATTTAAATGCTTTTTAGATAATATAATAAGGGTATAAGTGGCCTTTGGATAATTGTTTCAATAATAAGAGAGGAGAGATAAATTTACGGATGCACTTGGTGCTAAGATGAAAGTAATGCGTTCGATGGATGGGAAGATCCTTCCTGGTATTACAGGAAAACAGCCATTTGATAGATTGCCAGTAGGCTACTGGTCTCAAGATATGAAGTGAATCAATTACTCGGAGTGCAAAGGTTAAATCATGGCACAGATGAAGAAACCAGACAAGTTGTTGTAATTCTGTTGAAAGATTGTGGCTATAGATAGAGTCAGAGTGATGTACTTCGATATTACAGCATTAAACAGAGAGACTATATATGTATACTGAGAAAGACCCACTGCACCTCGCTTGTAAAAATTGTGATGCATGGTCATGATTTCAAACAATCATTTGCACTACCATCAAGTGACCCATCAGAAATTACACATTTGAAAGTGGGTCTCATGCATTGATGCTATTGTAAGTCACCTCCAGACAGCACTCCAGTATCCGAAATGCTAAGATATTCTGGCAGCATTCATCAAGTCATCAACTCAGACTAGATATAAATGAATTCGTCAAAAACTCTCAACAATTTGGCATCCAGCTTTGAGATGACTACCACGGACTACTTCAACTCATTATCACCTTTCTTAGTAAAATTCCACCACGTGGAATCCGATCGATGGCACTCGGTGCAGTACCTGAGGTAAGATGGTTGGCAGATATTGTTTCCATAAAAGTCTTGATGTTCAGACAACAATTCCTTCTTACAGACCAGAAGAAATGTCGGTTAGATACATCATACATCAACCTGTTTCCTAGTCTGGTATTGGCATATGATGTCTTGTCCCAACCAGATTAGCCTACAACACCTTCCAGCGACCTTCGGATTTTGAAGTATTATATATCTTCAGGTACATGTACAAAGAGTTCAAAAAATTGTGTCATTTCTGCAGCAACCACCAAGGCTCTTTATATAGATTTGGGATATGTGAGTGAGGAGATGGTAGCCTTGGCCTTTTTTAGACACCGCCGTCAACCATATAACATGCATGTGCAGCGAAAGATGGTCGAGGCATCTCAAATTAAAGAGCGAAACGAGCCTGTGAAACACACATTCAAGTGTAGGTAAGTAGCATATTCACAGGTTGAAGATTTTGGTACGGTCAAAACTTTGAACTTCTTACGGATAGTAGAACTGCAATGTAAATTCCTAACTAAGATTGATACCGAACAATTGAAACAAAATCATGACTTTTAGAAAGCAAAACATTGCGCAAAGAGTTTCATGGTTGTAAACGGCATTGCCGAGAGGGGTGTTAAACTCATTGAAGAATTCAAATCATCCATCCCTAAAAATGAATGGAAGAAATACATAACACAGGTTGTATCTGAGCACAGAGCTCGGTTCCTTGACGAAAAGAAGTATACATGTGTTGGGCATAATGCTGAGACTCCAACAATCGAAAACCCTCGAAAATTGTTGCGCATGCATGCAGAACATGTTCAGCATATGGCTAGCTTTGGTATAGCCTACTTTTTAAAATTATTTTAAGACAAAATTATTAACTTTATACCAGTATTCAGTAGATCTATATGCCACTCAATCTCCAACAGTCTACGATGATCAGTTTAGTTCTTTGATCTAACTTCTAAAACGAGTTCTTGTCCATTATACTTCAAATGCTATGATTTGCCTACTTTTCGCCATAGTAATCAATGGTGAAAAGTCAGAAGCATGGAGCTACCACTAAATATCTATCAATGGGGCTGAAATTTTACACTTATTCACTACTTAGGCAAGGTAACATATAGAGATGGTACCATCAGCTAAATTCGAGAAATTAGTTTTGAGGACCACACTAATGGTGGCCATAGCGACCATCATCAGACTCGTGTCGGGCAAGACACAAGATCCTGCAGAGAGATGTTGCCCACGCATTATGACGCACAGACACAAAAATGTCATGTGCTCAGTTTGTCAGTGGACAACAGCAAAACGTCAGCCTGAAACTGATATTTCCCTCTACAGCATTCACTGCCCGAACCCCAAGAACTTCCTTGATTTGGCATCAACAGAGTGAGTATTCAATCACATGACAGTACCATAAAACACACAAGTACCATAAAACACACAAGTACCATAAAACACACAAGTGCCTTCTCCACATTGTCTACTTTCTTAACAAAATATTTTTTAATGTCTGGTCCCGTAGAAACACTCGCTGATCTGTTATTGAAACGGCGGATTACATCATGTGTCGCCATCTGTTGTTCAGCGGTGCAGTGACAGACGCTCACTCATTCATCCTGACACGCTTGCTTCGACTATTGCCAGTCTTCTAAAATGCTGGTTTTGCCAGCATCAATCTATCTTTAACTGCGGTGATATATAATAAATTAATAATTAATATATCCAACATGTCCAATTATTCACACACAACACATACAACATAGCTTAATATAATTACATATATATATAAATATAATTATATATATATATATGCTATATTTTGTTGAACTGCCATGACCTTCTTGTTCCCCCCAACCTGGGACCATTGCACCGCCCAACATCGGGCTTATGCTTCTGTGGGTCCTAATAATATAAGCTCTGGAATGACCTCTCCTTGATTTGAAACATGGTGCTAACTGATGACATTAAGTACTGTCTTTTCTAAGACTTTCTCATGCACTGGGAACACCTCTGATAAGATTGTACTCTGAGAGGCACTTAAGAAGTCTTAAATACGATACGATACGATATATGCAAGAAGCACTACGGTGTGTATGCAAGACCATGAAAACATGTGACGCAACTGTCACCGATGTGCTGGTATACAGCAGGACGCTCTCTCTCTTCCAGTCTCGAGTCCACATGCTCAGCAATTGTAGTGCTCTGTATTCCATGAAAATATGCAGATACTGACACATTTAAGTTAACCATTAAAGACCAGCTACATATGTTTTCAATGCATTTTAGTACACACTGGTTGTTAAAGGGTTTAAACTTGAGCTCACTGTGCCTTCTCTCTTATATTCGACCATCCTACTGGAACAGTCTTCCATTCAAATTTTATGTATTGATGCCTTTGACGTTGTGCAGCATACACTTGAAAACTGTCTTATAACACACTGGTTTACAATAGTCATACGTGCAGCACTTCTTTAGGTACATGTCTACAATGCGCTATGTTAAGTGTAGGCATTCAAACATACCAAGTTGTCATCATCATCATCATCATCATCATCATCATCATCATTATCATCGTCATCATCATCATCGTTGTTAATCTGATTATATGCCACTTTACGAATTTACCTCAAGCACTTGGGTGAGCTTGACAAGGTAAACATGCAATTTGATTGTAAAGTAGATAAGTGAAAAAAGTATCCTAAATTTCAGTTACACCGGCTAATGTTTTCAATCAATGTATCCTCAACAAGTACAAATTACAAAGCTGAGGCTAGGGTTCCCCACATCAACTTGAGCTAGTCCTGTCAAACACACACTTCCAGTATACTATCAATCAGCCATGTTTACATGTATATCAGTTAGATAATGGAGCATAGGACAGGCACTGATATTAAAGTAATTAAACGTCCTAATATATATGCGCGAGCTAAAATCTGATCTAAGAACTTCTTTAGAACCTCTGCAATAATGCCCAAGGCAACAGGTATCACACATACATCATACATAGGCCTACAGCCTACATACTATGCATTATATAGTCTTGATGTGTCCATTTATTCTTACTTACAAATTCTTTGTTCTTACCAAATCTATTACTTTAATTCGTAGCCTGCCAATTTAAAATGTCAAATAGCTTTAAAAAGCAACATGCAATCGTAATAATAATAACAATAGTAATAATAATAATAAATAAATAAATAAATAAAAAATAAAAAAAATAAAAATAAAAATAAAAATAATAATAATAATAACTCTCCTGCGTTGGCCTTTCTCATTAGAACAAATCCCAATGAACATACAAACTCTCTTCCTATCAACTCTGCTTGAAGCTAAGTTTGTTGTTTTGATAGGATGCACCTGTTTAGATCCTTTAGATCTGTTAGCAGCAAACAAGGGTTCCTAAAAATGCACGTTCAAAAAATCCTGATAATCCTGATACGTACAAGCATGGCAAGCTTTTGTTTCTGTCTACAACTCTACACAGCCAAATGTACATTAGTACTTCTCATTGTCTAACATCCCCTGTCACTAGTACCATCTGTGCACATCAGTCTTGTGTTTTGATAAGGCAGTCAGAACATTTAAAAGTACCACAGTACAGTCAGGACATTTAGAAGTACCAAAGTACAGATGGGATGTGCTTGGTCCACATATTTGCATCTGCCAAGAAAATTAAAGGCACGATTTCCATAGACACACACACACACACACACCACACACACACACACACACACACACACACACACACACACACACACACACACACACACACACACACACACACACACATCTCCAGATGTCAGCTTAGGCAGCTGGGGTTTGGCTAACTGCAGGAAGTGCTTGCAAACCATTTCATGGCACATGACTTTCACAAGGAGATATCTGGTGTCAGCCACAAATGGTATCCTAAAACATTTAAGACATGTTCAAGCTGTGCTCAATCTAGCACAGCAGATCTGGTAGGCTAAGATATCTTTCGAGTGATGTACATAACCTCAGTTTCTTAACACAACTACATAACCCTCAAAGGACAGTCAAAAAACAACCGAAAACTAACCGTTTCAAATTAAAGCACATCTGCCAAACTTGAAACTCAACTGAAAATGATTGAGCATTCTTCAAAGAATGATTCATAATAATTTATAATACATCCATATATACAAATAATACTAGACCTACCGGCACAAAATAAACAAGTCACAGGTTTTATTTATTTTTAATTTACTAATACAAACAGGAAATAGCAATTACAATCGTCATAGTTTGCAATGCAAGTCCTGCACCACAGTCCTCCTACGCACTCAATATTCCCGACGATAAACACGCTAATGAGACTTCAGTCTAATTAATAAACAAGCCAATTAGGAAGCACGCAGACAGCATTCCTCACTTGTTCCGTTGCAGCAAAGTAATAATTTTCCAGCAATTTCGAGACGTCTCAACGCGTGGACTTTGCCGATGGCACTTCGTTACGTAATGAATAGGGACGTGTCCGCGGCGCTCGCGAGAGCAGGCGCACGGCAAATCGTCACTAAAAGACAGAATAATGCCGAGCTCGAAGACGACTGACAGTGCCAATCCATTAGAAGCGAGAACGGAAGAAACAGAAGCCCGGAACCAGCGTTCGTGAGCTGAATGCCACCATCGCCATGACTACAGAGGGAGATTCGGCAATGCATGATGTGGATAACAGTGGATAGCTATGGAACATTCATTAAGGAAAAAGGAAAACAGAGTATATATATATATAGGACCATAAGATATCATTTTATTAATTCAATACCGGGTATCATTAACAATAGTTGCTAACAATTGCGGCTAATTTACAATTGATTGCTAAGGTCTGCTGAAAATTGAAAGGAGACTTTTGTTTGCGTGGACACATTACATGGCCACTTTAGTAAAAAATTACTTAGGCGGCCAAGTGTCCAGACAAACGAGCTGATTTTGTTCAAAAATGATTGCTAACAAGCAAAGTTATGTCTATCAACATAAGCTGAATATTAATTGCGAAGCCAGTTATGATTTCCCTAGATTTTGAAAAATGAGTAGATATAGTTGCAAGGCGGTAGCTAGTGAGGATGTTTTGGGTGTTTGAGCACCCCCGAAATGAAATAATGCAATATAATAAAATCATGCATTTACTAACACAATCATGCTCTAAGGACTAAGGAGATTTCATTTTTGACGCACTTTAATCTATGTGACAATTCTACAATAGATTAAATCATACTCCACACTCCTTAATCAGTCGATTCGGTTGCTTGTCAGCTCAAGATCGAGTAAGGCTAAGCGCCCTCGAAATAAAATCCTGGCTACGGCCTTGGATAGTTGGATGCCTGATGGGATTCCATGACAGGTACAGACGGGATAAGAAGATGCATGGTTGGGTGGATAAATGAATAAATTGACAGATGAAAAATGTGTAAAAAGGAAAGACGTATCGATATATAATGAAAGAATAATTCGCAGACAGATGCATAAAAACAACGTGCATGGATTGATATATGGCAGAGTGGTGACAAGTGGAAGAATTTCATCCCTTACAGGCAGTCCTTCGATTCATACATAGGCAGTGTGCATGTGTGAGAGCGCATGGCACCATGTGTATTTTATTGTCGGCATGTAAAAGCGAACAATTCCTCAGAGCGTAGTAAAGTATGTTCTTTTACAAAACGGATGCAGACAATCTTTGCCGGAAGCCATAAATCCACGAAAGTCGAGCACCGGCTCATCCATTTTGCCGATAAAACACAGCTCGCATTCGGCTGCTGGAGAAACAAATAAAAACAAAGAACTCCTCCTGGCAGTGGCTGTTGACAACACCAGTGACACAGAGCAAATATATATATATATATATATATATATATATATATATATATACACTCTACATGTGCAGTTTAGCCTACTGCTCGGTGATTTAATGTCACAAGAATCGCGGAACAGGCTTCAAATACTCTTTAGAAGCCGTATCCATCTGGTTCAAGTGAGAATCAACACGAATGCACATTGTAGGCCTACATGCAGTTTGAATATAACATGGCAACATAAAACAACTTGTAGGCTACATCATCAGATAGGCATATAGGCTAAACCGAATTGAAACCACATATTTCTTTTGCGTTTCAGCCTGCTGAAAAATCAAAAATAAACTACCTAAATTAGCGTAAAACGCATCAATGTCAGCCTACCAAGGTGCCACCGTTCTTTTTTATTAGTTGGATACCGACAAGGGCAGGAGTGGTGCGCACGGCCACGGCCCTATGAATCTCCCGGGAGAGAAGCTTGACTAAGCAGATAATTTCTTTCAGTGCCATCACTCTACGAATTTTTAAAAACTAATCATGCAATAAATAAATAAAATAACCAAAAATTAGCACAACTAACCCAATATACTTAGACATTTTTATTTCACGACGAATGATGACTTATTGCAGCGTCTCAGTCAACAACGTAAGCCTATCAGTGTTGCCACTGAGGTTTTAGAAAAAAAACCAGATTTGCTTGGAAACAAAACCCAGAAAAACCCAGACCGTCGTCCGGCCGAAAACTCAAGAAAAGTTTAAACGTAGGCCTATGCAGAATAGAGCCTTTTCTGTGATGATCCCAGTTATCTGGGAATGAGCTCCCAGTGCCCCACAGGAGGTCAGAAGATATACGTCTACTTCCTGGGGTTATTAAATTTTTACTGAAACTTTTTTTACTAAACTCGAACTTTTTGCCGTCCTAGAGTCGGGAGCGCTTCTGAGTAGGCCCTAGTCCTCTTGAAGAAGCGCTCCTGTAGGCTATAAATTCTTGAATGAATGAATGAACATAAATGTTAACTATTAGCAGAACAGACAGCCTGCATGCAATAATCGGCGCTAAGAGCAGCCTACAAAGCACGTACGCCCTGTTCGGGGCGCGAACTCGTCACCGCTTGCTCTCATGTTCTCTCATGCTCATGCTCTCTTGTTTGTTTTTTTGCTCTACGCCCGCGTCGATTTAAATTGCCACACGTCATCACTTGTTCAATAAATGAATATTATTATTCAATAACTGGAAATGGGTTAACAACTGCATAGGTGCAACAATACCCGGGTCCATTTTATTTGTTTTTTTTACAACAAATTGTGAAAAATTAGGCTAATCATGTCAAACTTATTTTCAAGGCTCTGGGTTTCACACTTTTGTTACGTCACGAAATGTGGCATCTTGCATTATGCATAGGCTTCAGTGATGCCACAGCTGGTTTTTTTTCACTAGATCTGTTTTTTTTGTCTTCGTCTGGGTTTCTGGTTTTTTTGGTGAAAATCTGGGTTTTTTTCGATGAGTTGAAAATTTAAATTTTTTGGGGACTTTTTCGGCCGGATTTGGACTTTTTCGGCTGGACGACTAAAAAAAAAAAAGGTCATCAACTTTTTTGCCGGCGAAAATAGAATTTTTTTTTGACTTTTTCGGATGGACGACTAAAAAAAAAAAGGTCATCAACTTTTTTGCCGGCGAAAATAGAAAAATTTTCTTGAATTTTTCGGCCGGACGGCTGAAAAATATAAATTTAATTTCACTTCCGTTGTTATCTAGGATCTCGGAAAGTTTTGACCCGATTGTTTTGAAAATTTTGCCAAAACGTTCCATTCGAATACGACCGTGCTGAAAGATGCTTTTTTCGAAGAAAACGCAATCTTTTCCACACAAAAAACACAACTTTGCATTCGATTCTAGGCCTACCTATTTCGATTTCAAATTCCACACCTCCGCCCGTCGATATGCCTTCCAATGCAGTCGCGTTTTTATCGCGATTACGCACGTCTTCTTATAGCGCATATTCCACACATCCGTCCGTCGATTTGCATTACACTGCGGCCGAGTTGCGGACGCGTTTTTAAAGCGCTCTCCGCGCGTCTTCTCATAGCGCATATGTAGCTGTCGGGAAGCGAGGGTGAGGGAGGAAAGGTGGGGAAGGGAGTGGGACTAAGACGGAGGGAGCGGAAGGAAGGGATGGAGGATGGAGGGATGCATGTAGGCAGAGGAAGGGAGAGGAGGGAGGGACAGAGGTAGAGACGGTGGGAGGCAGAGGACGGTCTTTTCAGTCACAGCAACGCGTGGTCGGGTACAGCTATAGTTGGTTATAAAGATAATAATATAAATGCATCGATCGTCTGCCGGAACTCGTTTTTTGTTCACCCTCCAGAAACATTGATTCCCCAGAGGAGAGGGGCTAGGTTAAAGACAATGGCCCATACGGGACCTCTGTAGTGTCTGTACACGGAGACATGAAAAGCTAGCTACGCCACTGAAATGCAACTACATGTGTATACCATATTAATAGCCCGACTTCCTCGCTCGTCCGGCATCTCGTCTTTCATGTTTAGCCACCTTCAGCGGCTCCCTCCATTGCTCGAATTCAGCATTCATAATGTTCTTATTCTAATTTACCGGTCCTACTCTGGCTTAGCGCCCAATTATCTTCGTGATCTTCTGTAGTGTTTAAGGATAATTATAAATGCGCTATATAACTGATAGTGAACAATAGGTGGCGCTAGTGTCAGAAAAGGAGGATTACTCTATGTACGAACTGGGATGAAGAAGGACATGTTGTATCGTTAAGTAATAAACAAAGTGTTAAACCATTACATTTGGCGACGAGGATTATTCGAACACGCGAATGAACTATGGCCACGTTTCTTCCGTCCTTTCCTGAGTTTGACGTAGACGGCGAACCAACCTCCGTTGGTCCAAGGTGGGAAAAATGGTTGTCTCGTTTCGAGAACATGCTGACCGCCATGTCGATCGACGACAGCGTCAGACAAAAAGCACTTCTTCTCCATCTGGCTGGGTCTAGAGTGTATGAAATCGCTGAAACGCTCTCCATGACGCCGGCAGACGATGATACGAATGTATTTAAAGCTGCTAAAGATGCCCTGACGCTGCATTTCAAACCGAAGAAAAACATCCAGTTCGAAACCTACGTCTTCCGGTCGACGAAGCAAGAACCAGGAGAGTCCCTCGACCAGTATCAGGTACGTTTACGAACTCTCGCAAAACATTGTGAATTTGCAGACGCTGACAAAGAAATCTTAGCACAAATAATTCAGTCATGCACTTCAAACACATTGAGACGTCGCGCTCTAAGAAATCCAACAATTACTCTGCCTGAGCTCTTAGACTTGGCTCGAACGATGGATTTGGCAGAACGCCAAGCAACCGAAATCGAATCTAAGACAACAAGCCCCAATGACTATGCTCTCAATGCGCTAAACCTGGGAAACGGTTCAAGCAAAAAAGGTAGACTGGGTCTACAAAGACAACCAAATGAACAAAAATGTTTCAATTGTGGAGGGACGTATCCTCATGATGCAGGAAAACAGTCTTGCCCCGCTTTTCAAAAGACATGCTATCGGTGCTCGAAGAAAAATCACTTCTCGAGGTGCTGTAGACAAAAATCAGAATACGGTTTGGATGAAAGAGCATTCCCCTCACGCACAGAAGAAGCACCTCACCGCCTTCATGCCATATACGCAAAACGCCAGGTGGACATTGATGAGAAACCGATCAGTGTAGACAATTTTGTTTTTGTGGTTAGTGACAAACTCCGTGGTTTTCCTCATGCGACACTACTAGTGAACGGATGTCCAATATCCGTAATAATTGACTCGGGAGCCGCAGTCAACATATTGGACACTTTAGATCTGAACAAGATGAAGCCGAGGCCAAATCTACAAAATACACAAATGAAAATTTATTCGTATGGAACGAAGGTGGCTCTACCGCTGCGGGGTTGTTTCGAGGCAGAAGTACGAAGCAGTGGGACAGAGGTGAAGACAGTATTCTATGTTGCAGACGGTCATCATGGTTCATTGCTATCGTGTGACACTGCGCTGAAGCTGGGACTTATACAGTTCTCCACGAATCGTCTGACCCTCAGCCCCGAACCGAATGTACAGTCTACCATTGCTCGTTTTCCACAGCTCTTCAATGGAATTGGTAAACTGAAAGATTACCAGATTAAACTTCACATTAACAACGAGGTAACGCCTGTAGCCCAAAAAGCTCGTCCAATACCATTTCATATGAGAGCTAAAGTTGAAGCTGAACTTGAGAAACTGCTCAACGAGGGCATCATTGAACCAGCAAGTGGACCCACACCTTGGATTTCACCAGTGGTAGTGGCGCTGAAGCCCAAGAGCCCGGATGAGGTTCGACTTTGCGTGGACATGAGATGGGCAAATCGGGCTGTGAAACGCGAACGTCATCCTATGCCAGGCATTGATGACCTAATTTTTGCTGTAAATGGGTCAACTGTTTTTAGCAAGCTGGATCTTCGTTCAGGCTACCACCAAGTCGAGCTAAACCCTGAGTCTCGATACATCACTACATTTGCCACACACCAAGGTTTGTTCCGTTACAAGCGCCTCAATTTTGGAATCTCATCGGCCAGTGAGTGCTTCCAGAACATCATCAGACAACTCATTGGGGGCATAAAAGGATCATTGAACATAAGTGATGATATCCTGGTATTTGGGAGATCACAGAAGGAACATGATCGTGCACTGAATGAGGTCTTGAACAGATTGCATAAAGGCGGTCTAACTTTGAATGCATCAAAGTGTGAATTCAACAAGGACACAATCAGTTTCTTTGGACATATTTTTTCCAAAGAAGGCGTATCAGTGGATCCGTCCAAGGTCAAGGTCCTTCAGCAAATGAAGCCACCCACCAACATATCAGAACTGCGGAGCTTCTTGGGTATGGTGACGTATTGTGCTCGATATGTCAAGAACATTTCAAACGTTCTGGCACCGCTGCGACAGCTGCTGCATGCTGACGAGGAATGGAGTTGGTTGGAGGAACAACAACATGCGTTCCAGAACATCAAGGACCTGATTGCTGAAAGCACAACGCTGGCTTATTTCGATCCTCGTTTGTCAACAGCTTTGATCACGGATGCTGGACCAGATGGTCTGGGAGCGGTTCTGTCACAGATCTCTCTTGATGGTACAAGAAAAATAATTGCTTTTGCAAGTAGAGTTTTGACAGACACTGAGAAAAGATATTCACAGCTAGAGAAGGAAATGCTCGGAGTTGTGTATGGATGTGAGCACTTCCGGGTGTATCTTTGTGGTGCACCATTCAGACTGATCATTGACAACAAGCCATTAGAACAGATTCTCAGCCATCCTGGAAAGAAACTGCAAATCCGATTGGAAAGATGGAGCATGCGGTTGCTCCCATACAGTTTTCAGGTCGAAGCTATCTCGACAAACGACAACCCAGCCGATTATCTGTCTCGACACCCGAAGAAGGAAATTGGAGACATGGAATTGATAGAAGCAGACATGGAAGCGGAAATAAACCTGATAATCACTATGACACTTCCTAAAGCGATGACGAGAGATGATATTCAAAGGGAAACACAACTGGACGAAGCATTGGTTAAGGTGATCAACTATATAAGCAACGGAAAATGGCCATCAGGTAATAAAATAACTGACGATGTTCGACCATTTTACATCTTGAGAGATGAGTTGTCCCTATCTCCAGGTGATGATATGGTACTAAGAGGATCAAGAATTGTACTCCCGACAACACTTCGAGTACAAGCAATACAAACAGCTCATGAAGGTCACCAAGGAATTGTGAAAACAAAGGCATTCCTAAGAACGAAAGTTTGGTTTCCAGGAATCGACGTGCTAGTGGAGAAACACATCAGTAATTGCACAGCCTGTCAGATTGTGACAGACACCAAGCGACCAGAGCCACTGAAGATGTCGCCTCTGCCGTCGAGAGTGTGGACCGAGCTGTCAGCCGATTTTTACGGACCATTGCCATCAGGGGGTCACTTACTTGTCATCATCGACGACTATTCAAGATTTCCAGTGGTCGAGTTGGCCAGCAATGTCTCAGCAGACAGTGTTATACCAATCTTTGAAAGAGTTTTTTCCACGTTCGGCACTCCCGAGATACTGAGGACCGACAATGGGGCGCCTTTCCAGAGCCGGGCATTCAAAGAATTCTCTTTGTACATGGGATTCCATCATAGACGGGTAACACCATGTTATCCACAGGCGAACGGAGAATGTGAGCGGTTCATGAGAAACATTGGCAAATCTATGCGCATCGCCCATACCATGGGGCTCGATTGGAGGTCAGAATTACAGAAATTCTTACGAAACTATCGTGCTACTCCCCACTCCACACTCCAGAAAGCGCCTGCGGATATTATCTTCTCCAATTCTTTTCGAACACGACTTCCCGAGAGTGATAATACAACTGCAGAGGATAAATTCGGTCTCGTCGAGAGAGATGAAAAATCTAAGGATAAGATGAAACGCTATGCTGATCACAGAAGGAGGGCAAGAGTTAAAGACCTAATGGTTGGAGACTCTGTTCTGGTCCGACAACATACAAAGAGCAAGACCAGGCCACCATTTGACCCCGATCCATTCACAGTGATTGCAATAAAAGGATCAATGATAATAGGAGAAAGAAAAGGCAAGCAAATGACCAGGAATGCATCTTTCTTCAAAAAATTCAACAGTCCAATGTCGGCCCCATCCAAGAACCCAACACGGCCGGAAGTAATCGATGAGCTGGAAGAGGAAATCATGCCTAACCAGGGTCAAAGATCACCAGCACCACACAGTCGAAAGGGCACACCACATCTCGGGCAAGACGAATTGCAACTTCAGGACGAATTGCAACCTCTACTAGTCGAACAGACGCAGAGACATGATCCTCCACCTGTTCCAAACTCTACAGACACACCTGAACAACTCCCGAGGCGCTATCCACAAAGAGTGAACCGGCGTCGGCCATCTTGGCTGCAATGGTAACGCCACAGGTCAAGGACACAATGGTGCTTCAGTTCTGTCGAACTCTCAGCACTGTTCAGTTGATTTCCCAAGATCAGTTGTGGTAACTTTCAATGGCCCCAAATTTAATTGTGTTAATTGTAATGATCCCAAATGCTTTGGTGTTCATTTTAAAAAAGGCAGTGGCCTTAGTTCTGTTGACGTTCTGCACCAGCCTAGCTAACTTTCAGTTTGTTAAGACTTTATTTGAAGAGGGGAAGGTTGTAGTGTTTAAGGATAATTATAAATGCGCTATATAACTGATAGTGAACAATAGGTGGCGCTAGCGTCAGAAAAGGAGGATTACTCTATGTACGAACTGGGATGAAGAAGGACATGTTGTATCGTTAAGTAATAAACAAAGTGTTAAACCATTACAATCTTCTGTCCTCCCAGGGGCGGATCCAGGGGGGCCAATCCGGCCACCCCCCCACCATTTAGAAATGCCCGTGTATCGTCCCTCCCATTTGGTTTCAACAAGCTTATAATTTGGTATGTTTTCAAGGATTTGGACTTAATGACTAAAAAAGGTTGGGATGAAATGGTATTAAATTTCCCGATATTTTGGCCAGACGACTAAAAAAGGTCATCACCTTTTTCGGCGCATACGAAAAAACATTTCCAGACCCAAGGCCAAAAATTTTTGCCCCCCCCCCCCCCATCCAAAGTTTCTTTATCCGCCCTTGTGTCCTCCTAAATTCGTTCATTAAGCTCGCTGCTCACTTTACACGCAACATCTCCTTATACCGCAAGCAAGGACAATGGGTATAATTATATAACCAAAACTTTTGCCCTCATTAGTCCTGCACTCTGCAATCAGCCTATCGTCATCGATACGTTCTTCACCATAAGCTGATAACCAAAGTTCATCTCTCTGCTGTCTCAAAACCACTTTCCATGCTCTTGGTCTTTCGCACTGAGAGCGTCTCTGATTGGCATGCATTGTGAACGGCGCTGCATAAATTTACAGATGCAATACAATACAACAATCTGTCGCTTGAGAGTCGAGAATGCATATATCACATTAGATTGTTGACGCTGACCACAAGATATTCAATCTGATAGGCTATAAGCCATATTTAATGGATTTTGTTGGATTGGCATAGGCTATCCCCTGATCCTATCATCCCCCCCTCTTGAAAAACTACGTCAGCTAGCTGACCCACTCCATGATCAGGCTCAGCTCACCAATACGAACAGGCTCTTCTTGCAATTTCTGTAGGCCTACACTTTGCGTCGTGCAAAACTGAAAGCAGTCACTCGTGCTCTTCGATCTACGATATCTTTCCCGAAGCTCCCATTTTAGCACCGATACAACAGCTACAGTACCCATGGCATCTAATCTATCTATCTGTCTACCTGCACGACCTGTGAGATAATCATCTGGACCTAGAGTCCAACCTGTATTGTACCTGTCGCACGCCACCGCCGCCACCACCACCACCACCACCACCACCGTCTCTCGATCATCATTTGCCATTATCGCCTATGCATGGTGACTGTAGGCTACTGCAGTGTGGCGTCGAGTTGGTAACTGCAGTTGATTGAAAGCTAATAAATGTATTCTAATGTGCTCATAATCATCTCACCAGCCTCCTTCCCTCCTCCTCCTCCTCTTCGTCGTCGTCCTCCTCGTCCATCGATTACAAATCCCTGCCACTCTGCCCGCTGCCGTGTTAATTATGCATCTATGCGAACAGCAACAAGCCATAAGCCACAAGCCACAAGCCACCGTCCGAATGATCAATAAAAGCTCAATCACAGTCACTAATCATTTCTGACTTCCAAAACGACGCAAGACATCATCACATTGATATTTTTGGGTGAGTAAAAGATTTTCTATGGTGCTTCTGCAGCAAACTAGGCAGGCGGCTGCAATGTCAGTATTTAATGTAGCGTGTAGGCACACTACAGTAACTGTAGGTCCTATGAGACTATAAGTCACACAGTAGGCTACATTAAATTGGATAAAGTTTTGTCCTAAAATCGGTGCCAAATTTTAAAAAAAATTGCCTACGCATCGAGGCAATCGCAGACCATCATCCCTTGCATCAGTTGAAAAAGCACAGAAGAAGAAACTTGAATAAATGACGAGAACTAGATTTAAAAAAAAGAATGCAGGCCTAACAGATGTAAAAAAATTCCCAGGTTCGATGACTCATAGAGTCATAACCTATGCCTGGCAATCGCATATCGAGTTGTCGTGACTATAGTGACTGCTCCAAATAGGTTGAATTGAGTGAACTTCATGACATTGTACTGCTGACTACAAATTAAACGAGACATTTAATGGACGTCAGCGAGCTTAATGATTAATGACAATAATAATTATTGTTTACATATTTTTCGTCGCACCATTACATGACCATACGCGAACGGAATCGGCTGATGGCGCACGAAGAGGGCAGCACACAACAAACCGCTATGACAGCAAGGAGCGCTTCTAAAAAGTTCTTGCTGCGAGAAGCGCTCTATAAGTGGTCAGTTAGTTAGGCTATAATACAATACCATACAAAAGGACCAATCGCCGCGAAGACAGAACTTTGCAGATGGGTTCAAAATCCGCATACGAAATAATTCAAACTCTCGAGAAACGTCAGAACTTATTATGTTGAGTATAGGCTATGCACAATCAAGTGTAGGCCTAACTTTTAAATAAATATTCATTACATTCGTTCAATACAAGGATTTATATAGCGCTCCTTCAAGGTTAGGCCTACGCTACACAGGAGCGCTCCCGACACAAACTCGGCTGAAACAGGAGAGTTTTAGGCCTAAGATTGTGACAGAACGTGTCAGAGGGGGGACCCTTATGAAGGTATACGTAAGACAACTAAACCATGAAAGGCATCTCTTCAATGAGAACCCAACCAGCACAATGAACCCATGTAACCTAAAGTCAACACGGCGTGATGGTGTAGCGTATACCTGCATGTGGTCTGTCTGTAGCTATATTGTTAGCCAACTAGCTACATGTAGGCCTACATGTAACATGTCACAAGATAGCAGTACCGGCAAAGCGTCTATGCGAATTCAAATGTCTATCATTTTGTGTTTAACTCTGTCTCCTCTGTGCATTCACTTTAATTTCTCTAATTTAAGTCAAGTTAAGCTTGTGCAAAAGTAATATAAATCATATATTGTCATGCTAAGTAAATATATTTCTCGGCCATGAACTGGTGCGTATAGGTGATAGGGTAGGGTGGGGCATAACGCCTAGTGTGGGGAAGACGCCCCCGCTGAATATCTTTGCAGTTGGCGACTTTTGGTGGGATTTGATAACTGCCCATGACAGCAGACGCCATTAAGATATATAAGAAATTAAAACGTGACCAATTTCTTGTTTCGGTGGAAGACAGGAAATAAAAGTTTGTTTTCCGTGTCTATTTTCTAATTCTCGTATGCAGTTCATTCAGCTGTAATTAATTTCATGTTTAAGGGATCGGCATGAGCCTTATGTCATTATTTAGCTAAATAAATGCACAACAGAAATATAGCTTAAAGTTATCAATTCAGTTTAATAAAGAACCGACAAAATCAATAATAGCAGACAACCATAGATGGGGCAAAAGGCCTCATACGCTTTGGGGCAAAACGCCCCGCCCGGGGCGTTTTCTCCCAATACAGATGGAAACGCCAATTGCATCAATAAATTTGGTTAGTTTCATATAATTTTTTATGTTACAAAATATATAGGCCTATTCATATCATTGCCCTTGCTTTGGGCTATATTGTGTAGGCTAAAATAATGTTTCTATGGTATATAATGCCCTATGTAAAAGGGCTTCTTGCCCCATGTATGGGGCAAGAAGCACTTTTACACTAGTTGAATGCAGATGTACGCCATTGGGCTTCTTGCCCCATGTAAAAGGGCTTCTTGCCCCATGTATGGGGCAAGAAGCTCTTTTACACTAGTTGAATAAAAATTAAGTTTTTCTCGAAATGGTCTAACATTAAGTAAAATCAACATTTATACTGAATAGTGCATATAATGCAGCTACTTGTCACCAATTTTTGTTGACTTCAGATTGCGCAACTTTACTGTGGGTCATGTCAAACGTTAAAGGGGGCGTCCTGCCCCACTCTACCCTACATATGTAGGTGTCCAGGCCTGCTTAGAGGGATCAGTTATAAGCCTAATAGCCTATCCCTTCAGAAGATTTCCTTCTGGCCCTCTCCTATTGACAATGTCAAACTTTGAAATTGCTAAATGGTTGGTTACAGTAAAAACGACTGTTTGACTAATTGATTGACTAATTGATGGATTGATCGATTGATTGGTATTTTCATGCTTATTAATAAGTCAAACTGAAACATCGCAATATGATTACAATCCAGCATGACATACAAGTTACATGTATTTACATGAGTCAATCAATAAATATATGGCAGCCATGCAAGTCTCACATCACGTGACTCACGTCCTACTACTTATTTTGCCAACCTCATTGAGCGAATGAAAACCCGAGTCGACCTTTGGGAGGATTGGACTATAATACGCTGATAGACAAAATGGGTATTTAATCTACTTGGATGACAGAGAAGAGCTAACAATCGAAGGTCAGTATCTATAGGAAAGAGGTGGCAGTTGAATTATGGCGCCCAATAAACGAATAAGTCAAACCAATTTCAAAGCCCATCGATGGCAGCAGCAGCAAAATCTAGAAGACAGGAAACAAGCCAATTGCAATATGGCTGAACGGGAAATGTCTGAATGGAGTCAATGGACATAAAAAATATCGGTTTTCGGACTTTTCGCATAATAGCAGAAGACCGAACATTGAAATGGCAATGGATTTACAGTATATAGGATTAAACAATTCATTATTACTAGTTTTAGCAATCTGCAAAAGCTTAGAAATTACACTGCAGGACAGGCTTTTTAACGTCCAGTTGTAGGCTACACAAAATGTGCAGTTGTAGAAGCACCTCTGTACAATTAAAACTAGGCCTATAGCCAAAAGGTAATTTTTCTCCAATTGGAAGTAATTTACCATGGAAGATCGGAAAGGAAAGAAGGGGTTGTGCAGTTCTAAAAATTCCTTTAAAACAGCCATGCTGCAGAACTATTGGATGCTCTAAATTAGCTCTATATACGTATGATGACAGAATTTTTTACTTTTAATACGATACATGTAACTGAACAATTGCAATTTTTAATCTATAGCTTATTTAATATGACATGCCATGTTAGAAGATATTATTTTTGGTAAGGCCAAATGGCCAACAACTACAGTAGGCCTATACATGCCACAGAATGGTCTACATCTATCAACACATAGAAGGTGCAACAGGAAAACATCTCAAAACTATAGGCCTACATTCCCTATACTCAACTCACCAACTTCCACTTATAGGCTATATATACTGGTACATAGGTGGCCCTGCTAGCGGGACTTTGGTCCCTTTAGGTCCACCTTTTGTAATCCAAATTAGCGCTGATCTGAAACTGTATCATGTTATGTTTTTCTCTTGGGAGCAATAAAAAAAACCTATGTTATGTTATGTTACCTGTAACAGACCATGCATGCATTGTATATAGGCCTATGCCTATTACAGCGTCTGTAAATCATCTTTCATGACGCGCCTTTTATCATAACTATAAATAATATTATACTCAAGAGTGTCATCGATTTCCTAAGAATGCAACGCTTCTATATGATGTGTCGACCGACTATCGTAGAGTAGGGCCTACGCTTACGTTTATTACTATAGTTTATGAACTTTATATACATATTATATGTAGGCCCCTACATATATATATATATATTATATTATACACACAGTCACACATCAGGACTATAATACATATTATATATATATAACACCGTATATATAATGCATGGTATGCTGAACTAACCTTTCTGCGAAGTAGAACTACGACTCGTCTCCATAATAAAAATTATATCTAACGGAATCAAATCAAATGCAGTAATTGCAGAAATAAGAAGACGACGATGATACTCTCCGGACGTCTTTGCTAACACGACTCCACCGCTGTAACACCTACAATCTATCTATCTATCTATCTATCTATCTATCTATCTATCTATCTATCTATCTATCTATCTACATGTATCTATCTATCGTCGTCGGTGTTGAACTGTGTACAGTATACACTGACCCTACTGTAACAGTACACGCGCGCTCTCTCCTGCAGCAGGACACGTATTATTTTCCATTGAACATCATTGCAACGTCGCGTTCCCATCAGGCGAATAGCATGATGGCAATGGCCTGCAGGAGGCAGACTCACAGTGCGGGCCAGTTGCTGCTGCTGCTGCTGCTGCTGGTGCTGCTGCTGGTGCTGCTGCTGCTGGTGCTAAGTATTATTCCCAAGCTATGACATCTTGTAATCACGTAGACCTACGGCGAATGCGCAGCAGCCATCTCACGACGATTATAAATAACTGAAAATAATTAGTATTCATCATCTGAAGTGTTATCGCGCGTCTGAACTGCAGGGTCTAAAACACAACGCGCGCGTGTGCGTGTGTTGAAGACGGGTTGGCATAGACGAGCAGTCAGTTTGCCCACTCTCCAGCAGATAACCAGTCTTTCTCGAATCAGTCTCGATCCATAGATCACACATTGGCGCCTCGCCGCAGAGGTACATGTACGCTTTTAGACGCCGCCAATGCCTCCGCCAGTGCCGCGCGCACCGTCCGTCCTCCTCTCCTACTTCGGAAAGCCGTTCACGTTTTCTGCTCCGCCGGCGTTAATCGTCAATGCGGGGAAGGGGGTGGGGATGGATGGGCGGTGGACCAAAGCAGGAATCGTCTTATTATATGGCGCAATACGATTCCCGTCGGCGAATGATTACACCCAGAATACGCGGCGCCGAGGTCAGTGCAGCAGGCTGCCCGCTACTCGTGCATTCAACGACCGACCGACTGATATGGGGGAGGGGAAAGGGGGAAATGGGGGAAAGGGTTCTATGGCGCCGCCTGGTGTGCAATGGCGGACGGAGGCGGCTACCGTGAATTCCTCGGACAAAAACGAAATCCCGATTTAGCAGAAATCCAGCGGCGGAAGCGGCAGATGCAGTCAAGTGAAACTGAATTGGTGGCTAAACACGGACCATGGCGTATTGCTAATTATTCTCGATCCATGCAGCTGCTAATGAGTAGCATTGTAATTGCCTATATAGCCTAGAGGCGTGCATGTTGGTCGTGACAACACTGAGATGTCAGGTTGTTCTATCCTCTACCCTCTTTCCATGCTGCATAATGCAATCGTAATCTGGAAATATGAAGCGCTATACTTTAAGCTAAGCGCAAGGCATCTGCATGTTTCTTCAGGCAGAAGGTCAAAGTTAAGTCACGACTTCAGTTCGAGTGGTCCTCACTCGAACGCATTTTCTTCTTTCGTCCTTCGATCATGTTGCTTAAAGCACTTGGCCAGTAGCACAGTCGGCTGTGGTCTGGATCCTGGCTTTGTGCAGTCCTGTCAAAAGTAGCCTATAGCTCCTTGTTTTTCATAATTCCCAAAACAGCAGTCGATCGATTTCTGTTTGGAATGAAATCAAAATCGTAATCTATAATAGAAAGTCAGAACGAAATCTGATCCAATTTTGTACCAAACGGTCTCCGGGTCAGAAGAGGCCTCTGACTTTCCGGTTCACAACTAGCCTACCAGACTATGCATGCACATGTGCAGGAATCGGCCTATAGCACATTTGCAATCTGCACTATAAGCTGAGACAGATCTTCGCC
Source organism: Lumbricus rubellus (assembly GCA_945859605.1). Lineage (NCBI taxonomy): Eukaryota > Metazoa > Annelida > Clitellata > Crassiclitellata > Lumbricidae > Lumbricus > Lumbricus rubellus. The sequence goes on from OX243812.1 coordinate 38,438,854, forward strand.
TGATTTATCTTAGTGGCAGTAAGCAAATAATGCCACAAAATGGCACAATGGACAAATTTGATGAGAGTTCCTCCATTGCGTACATTCGTGCTGCATATTAATGTCGGAGACCATTAGATTCGGTCACCTGCAAGACGTTTAGAGATCTTCTTGTAATTTTGTACATGCATAATTATGTAGAGTGTAACAGTTGTATTCGTATTGACAGTTGATTGTAATTGAGACGCATGTATAAATTGTATATAATACACTGCAGATTGCGAATATGTGCAATTGTTATTCTGCGCTGAAATGTTCATCTCTGGACCCTCGAAGGCATCTTGGGATGCATGCCGAAGCTTAGTCTATATATACTATAGTATATAGGTTGAGGTGGCTGCATAGTAGACGGTCAGAATGTCCAACGTCTCCAACTCTCCATTCCTCTCTCTCTCCCTGACGTCCATGGATGCATGCCGCTTCTTTGAGATTTCCATTTCCATTTGTCGCGTCATCCAATCAATCATCAGAGCCACACAATAGAAACTATTGTTACCGTATAATATTATAATCACGACTCATTTTTAGTTTAACAATACCATTTACCGAATAGCGACTATAGCCTAAGTATATTCTCGGAAAAAATCAAATTTCTACATGAACAATAGTGACTGCGACTCGCTTTATCCGCATGCTGCAGGCTTTCCCTAAAATCGCCATTTCACATTCGCCGCCAAATTGACTGCCAGTATTGTTGCTAAGCGACGTAAGCGTTGTCAATCTCATCAGAGTATAAAGAAAATTATGAACAACAGCGCGGGGCCTAAAGCGGCAGCCTCATCCGCTTTGCCCTATAGGGCCGGAACCAATGTCTTATATATATATATATAATTTATATATATATGTATATATAATTACATATAGTCCAGTAAGCCGGACTATATAATATATAAACTGTGCGCCTAGGCGTGGATGAATAATTTGCGATTTACAGAGCATAATGCCGCTTCTAATATAGTCTTCTATAGCCTATATGCAGTGTCACAATTTTTTTCTTAATGTCAAATTCTTATTTATATATTTCACAGTATATACGATAGACTTAATATTATGTGATTATATGCAGCACGCAATAATAAACATTGAATATATACAGGGTGGGCCAAAAAAGTGAGAACATCGCGTAAAATGTAGTATAATTGCATCAAAACCTGTTTCACTGTATTCATAATAACTTAAATTGTTTACTCATTCACTAACTTACCTATTTAGCTATATATGATGTCTTTATTTCGACGCATTGCTAGCAAGATTTACAACTCAAAACGTACAAGCGTGTGATCGAGCAGAAGCTCAATGAAAATTTCACTTTGAAACGCTTGCAACGCAGTCGGCAGCTATATACTTGAGCGGTTTCCTAATGAGGGAAGTCTACGAAGCATCTGGTTTACAGACGAAAAGACATTCACTGTTGGCACTCCAGTTAATTGTTTATTCCGTTGAAACAAAGAAAAATATAAGTTCAGGAAAGTCGACTCATACGAGAACGTGACCATTTCAGCCGCGCGGTATCATGGTATCAGTTGGCGTGTCTCGAATGGGGAAAACTAATATTGTGTTCGTTGAACCAGCTAGCGCCAAAATAAACAGTGAATAGCCTACTATTGTGGACATGTTCTGAGACAAGGCTTGCTGCTTGTAATTCAAGCGATATGTGATCGCCATAACTGGACATTACAGCAGCAAGCCGGAAATACAATCAACTTTCTTCGTCAGGAGAATGTTAACTTCATCGAGCCAGACATGTGGCCACCGAACAGTTGTGATTTAAACACAGTAGATTATGCCATATGGGATGCTTTGCAAGAAAAAGTCTACCTTCGGCGAAAATTTACCACAGTTGAGCTGCTCAAGTTGGCAATAATCGAAGAATGGAGAAATCTGGGGCAGCGCTTTATTGACATGCAGTAGCATAAACGAGTGGCGTCGACGCTTAGAAAAACTCGTTGAGAAGCAAGGAGGACACATTGAACATGATTTCTGATTAGCTAAATACTCGGCAAACAAAAATACATGAAAACAATATTATTAATTGAATTACATTTGTAAATAACTCGTATTCTACTAGATGTTCTCACTTTTTTTGGCCCACCCTGTATATAGGACCTATAGATGTCATAATATGGGTGTGTGCCGTGGTCGAGATAATGAAACAGCTGTAGGCCTATACAGTAGGACCCATACACCTTTGTTAGCCTTATTTCACACGCAAACGTATAATTATGCTCATTGCTCCTATATAAACGCGTCGCTGAATGAGAAAAGTCTTCTGATCACGAAGTGCCATGCAATTAATTATTGTACTGCTGTAACAGTAACTACATGTGTGTATTAAGCTTATTGAAGGAACCGTTGATGTACACTGTAGAGTGTAAATCTATCCAGATGACCTGGAAAATTATTGCAGACCAATTTCCATTTTCCAATCTGTCGTTCACGGACTTCAACCTGATAATTAGTTGACTGCGGTGTCGTATTTACACATTGAGAGGCCCACTTTTAATATGATTAGACCTAACATGATTTGATTTATCCACTGTCTACCGGTATCAATTATAGGCCTATAACACAGAAGATTAGAAAAGGAACTGGCAATATTGCGTAGGCCTATAGGCTACACTCAAATTAGGCCTACCCAGGGCTGAAAGTGAGCCGGGTCTCAGACCCGGCATTAATTTTTTGGCGCTTGAATAAACACTTATATCTAGCACCCTTTGGGCCAAAGAGACCCGGCAATTTTTTCAAACCACTTTCAGCCCTGGGCCTACCATAAAAATTATAACGCTGATTCATTACAGTGACAGCAAAAACCTTATAAATTTCAGTAAATGTTTAGAAAGTGCCGTCATTGTTTATTTAGCTCCTTCGAGAGCAGGAATCAAACGTGTAAGCTTATAGCCTAAACACTGCTATAGTAGCCTAACACAATTCACGGCGCTTAGTTTAAATGTCATCATCATCGTCATCATCGTCATCGTCATCACCGTCATCATGTTTACCGTTTATCTGGTGCGCTAGTCTCGACCCTTCTTCTCATGTTTTGAAACCTTTCCTGTTTGTCTTCGATGATGCTGGCCCGCATCGAAGGCGCCTTTGACCCCACTGAGTGTTGCATTTTAAATTTTCAATACAATAACAATCCTATGACAATTTGGCTTATATACCACCCTTATACGCCTACGGTAGGCCTACTGTTTATTAAAACTGCATGGGGTCAGCTAAACTGAGACACGTTTGCACGAATTTTCCATCGTAATTTATGGACCGTGGGAAGTCATAAACAGTATAGGCCTACCGTTATCATCACTGTGCAGTTTTGTCACTTTCAATAGTGCCCACATAAGTTTTTTTATAGGCCCACACATAAACTTCAGAAAGTCTTTCTTAAGCAAGTGTGGCTCAACGGTCATTCATGATCCTTATTAATACAGCGACAATGACGGTCTTTACCTTTAAGCTCAAAGCAAAGCTGCAAACTAGATTCAATGCTTTGAAAATCAACTGAATTTTATCCTTGAAAGACCTCGTTCATGTTTTACTTCGCCAGAGAGTCTCTTCGTACCACATGTCGATAATAATAATAATTACGTAAGAAAGTACATGTAAGGATATGGTGCAGTTGACTTTACACGATGTGTGAAAGAGGGTAGAGATTGGTTCATAGAGTAACCTAGGGCTATGTAACGGGAATAGATACCACACTATGGCTCGCTAATTAATGGAAACTATTCCCAGATTTCGAATTTGAAATCAGGTTACCAATTTGCATACTATCTGGTAATTTGTCGCAATGTGGGTCAATGCTCTAAATGTCAGCCAATCAACAAGACAATGTTTTATATAAAAAATAATATTTGGATCATGAATATTATTATATCAACATATATAGTTAATGAATTCTATGTCTAGGGTCGTGGTAATGTCAGTTTAAATACAAGTCAACTTATTTACTTAAACCAGTGCTGAATAAAATAATTTTGAGGGTTATTCCTACTATAATTACCCTCCCGCGTTGTATATTCTTGGCTGAAGCTGTAGATCGATACGGCCAATGCTTCTCGTCTTTTCTCCAAGCGCCGTTACCAATGGTTGTAGATGACTCTTTTCAGTTTCATCGTCGATGCGCTTCACCGTGCTTTTCTGCTCGTAGGTAATTATTCTTCGATGTAGCTGTCTACGAATTGAAGACTAATTGTTCCTTTTCGTATTTACCGTTCAATTACCGTTCGATATAACTTTTATAGTTTCACTGTCACTTCTTAATGTTGCGAGAAGTAATGCCGGAGTTCTACGAAATCCAATGAAGGTAGAATTTCAACGTCAACTACTTGTTAGTAATCCGCTATTACAATCTCTCACGTTTTACGAACTTCCAGATTTCTTGTCCATACTTTAGGACACTAAACTACCGGCTCCGTTGCTTTAATATCCGATCAAACAAATGTCACGAAATCGTCTAACAACATCTAGCGAATACTCATCGCCAATCAACCACCAACAATCCTCATTAGACGGCCATTCCACCTCGTCTCCCCTCAGATCCCCAACACCCTCTCGTGCGCATGCGCAGCAGACGACCCTGATCCCAGCTCTCCATATGTAACCAACGCCATCGCCGATCGTTGTAATATTCCGCAATGCTTTCCACTAATTTAATATATTTTGCCCCTAAGCACTGGTTATAGCACTGGTTGATTAATTAAACAGAACAATGTAATAATTCTCGCTCGAATTATAAGCTAATCATTAACTAAGGCCTCTCCCTAACTTAACACATGTAATTACTAATCAACAATATATATATCAAAGTAAGAACGTATGGGTGGGACCAAGGATATCGTTACAACAATCCCCCACAAACTAAAATTTGCTACAAATTTTCCTTTCAATATCCTTATCATAACTACCCATACTTCTTATAATATTACTATTACTATACTAATATTTACACTATCTATAGCTACGCAATTATGCAACATTCTAATCAACATCAACATTTAACATCTATTATGATATTTCATATTATATGGGTGAATATTTGAAAAGCGGTAATTTTAGGTTACAGCATATTAAATAAAAATCGGGTAATCGTAATTTTAAAAGCGAAACACCATTAAATAGGTGTTAACTGAGCAGATCTATTTCTTCAAAAACCAAATTAGAATGTTTATATATTATATTGATTTATTGAAAGAAATGCCTTAAATGTCAGGACCGCAACCTGTATCAAAGGTAGGTTGATTATTTTCAAATCCAAGTAGTAGCTAATATATTGTAATAATTTAACAATCTTTTATGGAACATTTAATAGAAATTATAATTTTCAATCACAGTGTGTACAGAATTAATCTTCAGCGATAGGTTTTCCGTGTTAAATATTTTTTCAAAAGTCTGTATCATACTTTACAATTTTCGATGTCAGCACCGCAACCGCGGCCGGTGTCACGAAATAGAGTATCCCCCATATTAATAGTATCCCCCAAAATGAGGAAAAGTCAAAAATAACACTTCCGCGTGCATTTATTTTTGCAAATTAATTTTCATCTGCTCTGTTTTGAACAATGACACTAACAGGTATGTTTATTCCTACTAGATAATTTGTTTTGCTATGGTTATATAGCACTTAAAACATTTAAAACGCTTAAAAACACTCGGATACACTAAATAATTTCGAGTTGCCTTTCTCTGAGCATTGCTTAGGTCACTTAAAACAACTAGAGTGACTTTAAATTTTGATTAGAGTATAAATTTTTTAATTATACGCATTTTTCAAAAAATGGGAAAGAATGGTTTATCCCCCCGGATAGTCTAGACCGGTTAATTCCATCCGGGGGATAGATTAATTCATCCCCCCGGATAGCTTTCAGGGGGGATAATCCTTTTCATGACACCGGCGCACACCTATTAGAATTGCTTCGTATGTATTGATTACGCATGCGCTTTGCCACATTGCATCTTGATTAGCTGATCGCATATTGTTAACGTAAGTAAGTAAGTAAGTGACAAGTTTATTAGCTACAAATGTCGGATGACCATCACGCGTATCTTTATTCTAGGTCAGCACCGCAACCAATAATTCAAGCATACGACTAATATCTAAGCATGTTTAATTGTCATGTATCGAATCGCAAGCAAGTACAGATGAGAAGAGACCTATTATTATTTACGCGCGTCAAGCGGGGTTGGCCTAATATTTATACTTTCAACAATTTGTCAGCACCGCAACCGTCAGCACCGCAACCAAGCAAGCAGTTGCGGTGCTGACATTTTGGTCCCACACCATGTTGTTCCTATAATTATTAAAAAATATTCTGATGGTATTAATTTTCATTTCACATTATATTAGTTTTTCCCATCGCATGCAGTTTTTATTGGACCATTAAATTTCTAATTAATGTTTGTTATTCAGCCTGTTTACTGATATTTTAAATGGTTGCGGTGCTGACATTTTTGTGGTTGCGGTGCTGACATTCTGACATTGGCTGACAAGTTTGTCATCCAACTTTGCTTTCTATTAACTAACCTTTCATTCACAATAATATTTTGAAGTTTTTGTTAATTACAGCTGGCCTACTTATGTATTTGTGTAGCACCTTAGATTTGCATTATTATTGCGTGTTCATTATTTCTACGACTGTTTAGAATTGACACCAGTCGGTTGCGGTGTTGACATTTTGGTCCACACCATGCTGTTCCTATAATTATTAAAAATATTCTGAAGGTATTCATTTTCATTTCACATTATATTACTTTTTCCTATCTCATGCAGTTTTTATTGGACCATTAAATTTCTAATTAATGTTTGTTATTCAGCCTGTTTACTGATATTTTAAATGGTTGCGGTGCTGACATTTTTGTGGTTGCGGTGCTGACATTCTGACATTGGCTGACAAGTTTGTCATCCAACTTTGCTTTCTTTTAACTAACCTTTCATTCACAATAATATTTTGAAGTTTTTGTTAATTACAGCTGGCCTACTTATGTATTTGTGTAGCACCTTAGATTTGCATTATTACTGCGTGTTCATTATGTCTAGGACAGTTTAGAATTGATACCAGTCGGTTGCGGTGCTGACATTTTGGTCCCACACTTATTTGTTCCTAGAATTTTTTTTTAAATATTCTGATGGTATTCATTTTCATTTCACATTATATTACTTTTTTCCATGTCATGCAGTTTTTATTGGACCATTAAATTGCTTATTAAAGTTTGTTATTCAGCTTGTTTACGGATATTTTCATTGGTTGCGGTGCTGACATTTTGTGGTTGCGGTGCTGACATGGTGTGCTTCACCCACATTTTTAAAACAAAATTAATGGGGGAACTAGGACAGATCCGTTATGAACCATACAATTTATAGCTTCATGCTATATTTGTATTTCTGTTTATGTAACTTTTAACAAGAAAAATCGTAGTTTTTTTCCTGGTATATCGGAGACCTAAAATGACCAGTTATCAAATATTTACCCATATCACCTTTACCTTATCTATACTTTTAAATTACATTACATTTACACTGATTCACTTATTAATATTTCTTATTCTACTTACTCTAATCCTCGGCTTAAATAATCAGCCACTACATTGTCACTACCTTTGAGGTATCTAACTCTAAAGCTGTAATTCTGAAGCACTAGGTACCAGCGCATTACTCTAGCATTTCTTATGCTACCAGTCTTTAAATATTGTAGTCGTAAGTGGTCAGTCTCTACAACAAATTCATGGCCATACAAGTAACGGTTGAACTTTTGAATCCCCCAAACCATCGCTAGGCACTCTCTCTCCACCACAGAATAGTTCCTTTCGCTCTCACTAAACTTCTTACTTGCATAAGCTACTGGATGCATAGTTCCCTCATGATTCTGCCTCAGCACACATCCCATCGCCGTATTAAATGCATCCGTTCTCAAAGTGAATTCCACACCAATCTAGGGTAGCTTCAATATCGGTGCTTCCGGCAGAGCGTTCTTTAACTTCTTAAATGACCTTTTAAATTCCTCATTCCATTCTATTGTGATCTTTGCATTCTTTCTTGTCAACTCTGTTACTGGTCTCACATCAAATTTGACACTCCTTGGGTTTCAATGTCAACCTCGCTATCCTAACTCTCTTATAATTAACTTAAAGTTTACTTATTATGTATATATGTCACCATCTTAACGCACGGAATTTATCCATCTGGTTATTCCATCCATGTAGCAACAATAGTAACTTGCCACCTACCTTGGTACTTTTAATATCTCGTATTTTGCTCAATTGACATATTATTTCTTCTTATTTAACTATTTCTCATTGCTTAGCTGTTTTCCTATTTATCTAAGTGACTTATCTTAACATCACACTCAGACACTGTATTCTAATTAATCTCACCTAATTCTATTTACATTTATTCCTTAATTAAGTATTCTCCACAAGCTACTGTAAATTTCTATTTGCATCACTTCTCCTCATGTAATGACAGTCTAACCTGTTCATGTCTGACATGCTACATGTATCTCTCTTCACCTTCTTGTATAAATTTCAACGTCATGCCCTTTTGTGTTTCTAGTTCACCCATGTGCTTCTTTCCAAAACTCCGTGCATCTGTATCTCCATAAGTATTCCACTTAACACCTTCTAATGTTTCAACTTCTCCACTGTAGTCTCTGCCACTACTCCACCTATCCACTTTATTGTTAGGGTATGCCCATCCTCTGTCATTCCATGACCAATTTTCCTTCTTGTTCACATCATTTCCTGCACCCCAGTTTCCATTTCCATAACTTCCTCTGCACTTATCTTCCCAGAACTCTCTCTGCATTCTGTCTGACTGTTTCCATTTCCTCATTTCACATGATCTACCCTGGCCTGCGTCTTTCCTGTTGAATACTCGGGTTCCATAATCTGTCCTTTTATTTTCCCAGTCTCTCCTGTCACAATGACTACCTCTGGCTTCAACTGATTCCGCCTTACGCTGTCCATAATTCTTACACCGCGGTTCACGCCAATTCCAATTAACTGCCTTACACCTTGCCTTTCCTTGAAAACTCTTATTCACCTGTGTATTTTTGAAACTGAACTCACCAAAGCGTCGCTTTGTATTACACGTCTTCACTGTATTATTGTTTCTCTCGACGACCCTTCGTCTCGATCCGCCATCTTCCTCGACTCGCTGAACTCTTGGATCATACTTTCGCCTCATGCAGTCACCCGTTAATTTCCTTCCCACCGGATTTTCGATCACTTTATATCTATTCTTAGCATAGCCATTTTTATTCTCAATAACATCGCGGTTGTCTACCAGCGGATGTATTCCCTCGAAGGTTACTCTTTTCTTGTCCGTCCTCCTGACGTCATCAATAGCTAACTCCTTGCTAGCTCCGCCCCTCGTGACATCACTCTCATAGGTGTTCACTCCAACGTCCTTGACCCTGGATTTATTTATATACTCAATTCTTATCGGTTTCCTCTCGTATAAACCTGGATTTATTATTAGTTCCTTGACCAAGTTCTCTATCACTAAAGCCTCTGCTTTCCCTTCAAAATCCTCACTCTTAATGTCAATTAGAGCGGTTGGATATTTTTCCTTGGTACCATTAGCAAATCTGCAAACCATTTTGCGTCCGGTATATTGGTAAGGTTTCTCTAAACCTTTCCTGATGGCAACACATATGGCGCCTGAATCATGTAATGCGTTCACCTTTTCCCCGTTTACTAACACTGAATTCGTATAGGCACTCAGACCTTCCTCTTCTTCAGCCACAAAGCAAGATATGGTGACTTCATGTTCCACATCTTCCTCTCCTCTATCTTCAACACATTGCATGGTGGCGACAGTATGTGACCTTGCGCCCTGTCCTAGTTTATCGCATTTAGAGACATGGTGGAAAATAGATCCACAGTAGACGCAACCTCCTCTTCGATTTTCTCCACCAATCTCACTCTGTTTACGGTTCCTGAAATCCCATTCATTATTGAATCGACCTTTATCTTTGTAACTGTCTTGTTCTCTGCTTCTGTTCCTTCCAAGACTACTACTTCTATTCTCACTATTATTCCTTGTAAATTCTCTAAAACGACTTTCAGGTTCAATGTCCTTTTTCTTATGACTGGGTGACCACTTCTCGCTAATTTCTCTAGCCTCAACATAATTCTGTGCTTGTTCTAGCAGTGCCTCTAATTCTAATTTTCCCATCTCTTTGAGAAAACACCTCATTTCGTCATCACAAGTCACTAAAAACTGGTCACGCAACACCAGTGTTTCCAGTCCTTTGTAGTCATTCTTGAATCCCGCCATTGCCAACCATTGCCTCAGATACCTTCTCAACCTTTCAACATACTGAATCACGGTTTCATCCGTGTCGCGCTTAGACGATCGAAACTTCTTTCTGTAACCATTTTCTGTCAGCTGGAATCGTTTCAACAGCTCTTCCTTCAATGTCTTGTAGTCTTGTGCTTGTTCTACTTCAAGCCTCTCGAAAACTTGCAATGCTTTTCCGTCTAAGGATTTTACTAGGGTTAATGCCCACATTCTCTCTGGAACCTCATATGCCATGCAAGTTCTCTCAAACCGTAATAGATAGGCATCGAGACAATCTCTGTCTTCCCTAAATACAGGCATCTTCACATTTTTAGCATTATTACTCTGTCCATTCATCTCCGTACTATAACCATTTCCAATCCGATCGTTCCTATCGCCTTGTCGCCTATCTTGTTCCATTCTTATTTCAAGTTCTTTGAGTTTAATCACTTTCTGATTGTCTAGTTCAATCCGTTTCAGATTGGCTTCTCGTTCTCGTTCTTCAGAAATCCTCTTCTCCTCTCGTTCTTCAGAAATCCTCTTCTCCTCTCGTTCTTCAGAAATCCTTTTGTCTTCTCGTTGTTCATTACGTATCCTTTCAGCTATTTCTTCCTGTCTTCGTTCTCGTTCGGAAATTAACTTTTCTTTCTCGTAATCAGCTAGTAATTCTGCTTGTTTCAAGGCCTTATTTTCCGCTTGCCTCTCACTGACAAACTCTCTGAGTTCTTGCCCTTCATAACCAAGATCTGATCCAACTTTAACCCACTTAGAATATTCGGCAGCCATTGCCAGAAGTCCAATTAATTAATAAGCGAGCTTGCGCTATAATAATTGTAGACACTATTTTAAGTTTTAGCGGTTAATGACTTTTACCTTTGACCTGACCTCTTTGTCAACCAATAACAGTCAGTGTATCCAAATCAAAACTACGTCACCACTAATTAGTATTCAAACAGCACGCTGAGCGCTGATGCACGTAAGTAACTATTTGCAGTCGTAATTAAACTTCGCAATATAATAACTCTTAAATCTTTTAGATTAACACCCTAAAATTGTTCTGGATCCTTCGGACGATGCCCCCAGTTTTGTAACGGGAATAGATACCCCACTATGGCTCGCTAATTAATGGAAACTATTCCCAGATTTCGAATCTGAAATCAGGTTACCAATTTGCATACTATC
>OX243812.1:38455353-38457853 GCA_945859605.1 Lumbricus rubellus
ACTGAAATGATTTGATGAAGAACTAAATAAAAACTAAAATAGAAATGATTTTCTGAACTAAAATAACACTGACAGCGGGTCATCGAAGGCAAAGGTTACGATTACAGCTATATACAGGATGTCTACGCGCGGTGAATGTGTAATTGTAAAGTTGGAAGTACGTTCTCCAACACCACTGCGTCAATAATTAATTGAAAACATTCGCATTTAGTTATTGTCAAATATATGACATGAGAATGATGAGACGAGAATGGTTTTCCAACTTTTCCGTCTTCTGGAAGCCGACTAAGGCAGACCAATTATAGAGTCATCATCATGAACAGTCCTCCTTTCAGTCTTTCACATGCATGTACGTCGCAGGTGCCCGAATAGAATATAGGCGAAGGAAAGTATGATAGTGCGCTGAACAACGAGGATGGGGAGCATGAAGGAGAAAAAGAAGCGGGATGAGAATGGAGGAGAAGAAGGCGGAGAAGGAGTAGGAAGAGAAGGAGGAGGACTAGGAGGAGGAGGAGGAGAAAAGGAGAAGGAGGAGAAATTGGAGAAGGAGGAAGTAGAGGAGGAGAAGGAGCAGAATGAGAAGGAGGAGCAGAAGGAGGAGAAATAGTAGTAGAATAAGTAGGCGGAGGAGGAGGAGAAAGAAGAGAAAGAAGCGAAGGAGGATGAGAAGGAGGAGGACTAGGAAGAGTAGGAGAAAGAGGAGAAGAAAGAGGAGGAGGTAGAAGAGGAAGAAGAGGAAGAGCAGGAATGAGAGAAATGAGAGTAGGAGGAGAAGAGGAGGAAGAGGAAGAGGAGGAATGGGAAGAGAAGGAATGGGAATAGGTGATTAGAACTGGGAAGCTGCGGCTTTTCTCTGTCTGGTCGTTTGTAGTAACGGTGGAACGAACGGAAGAACCGACTGACGGACGGACGGATGCAGAGGTTGGATGGAATGAGGGATTGGAAGGAGTGGAGAGGAGGGAAGGAGGGAAGGGATGGAGGGATAGAGGGAGGGATGGAGGGAGAGGTGGGAGACTTCTTCGGCCAAAGAAAAATCGATAAGCGCATTAAACGCAAGCGCTCAAGAAATAATCCTTCGTCGACGACGACGACGACAGCACGCATGCACGTACAACCGCAAGGACAACACAATGCAGCAGAACAGAAGACCAGCCAACCATACAGACAGACGCACACAGACAGACAGACGCACACAGACAGACAGACAGACGTACACAGAGGCACAGCCTGCCGGACACAGTCGTAAGGAGGTATACTCATGTGACGGCGGCTGTGAAGTTGGAGATCTGCTCTCGATACACGACAGAAGAAGGGAATGTGGAGGAGGGCGAGGCTACAATAAGGATGACGACCATTTCAGATGAAGCAGCAGTGACGGGACTTAAGTGTCTGGTCGTGTGACCAACACCATACCATACCATGTATTGCATGTACTGCTGCAGTAGACGCCTGTCATGGACATTTCAACTCAGGTCGTCGACATTGTCCAGGTCCACTATATATACTACCACGCATACCTTCTTATCAGGTCATAAAATTCGTCTGTGATTAGCATGTGCGTGCGCGTGTATTTCTTCGAATAGATCTTACATAGGCTATATACATAGGCGTACGAGGCGGGGTTGCAGGGGGGGCAATTGCCCCCCCCCCAATTCGGGCAAGTTTGGTGGTTTTTTCAGGCAAAAAAACCCGAATGACTAAAAAAAAGGTCATCAACTTTTTGGTGGATGAAATGGTATGATTTTCCCGACAATTTTGGCCAATGACTAAAAAAAATAATAAAAAAAGGTCATCAACTTTTTTGGTGGATGAAATGGTATGATTTTCCTGAAAATTTTGGCCGATGACAAAAAAAGGTCATCAACTTTTTTGGTGGATGAAATGGTATGATTTTCCTGAAAATTTTGGCCGATGACTAAAAAAAATGTCGTCAACTTTCGGGGAAGACTTAGTGTCGTTTTTCGTGCAAACACAAACCCGAACAACAACAAAAAAATTTCGCGGATGTATTTTTCGGGCAGAAGTTCAATCTTTGCCCCCCCCCCCCCACTGCTGAAATCTCCCGTACGCCTATGGCTATATATGTAATAGAAAAAACATTGCAGCGTTGCTTGCATATAACTATAGAGAAAAAAACATTGTATAGTATTGACATGAAATGGCTTACTTGCGAGCTTCATCGTATGCATGTACGATTCATGTTACCTTCAATGTGTTCTACAGTTTCTCTGACCGAATTGCGATGACAACAAATAGGCATTGGTGGCTTTTAGTTTTCAAACTGTGTGTCCTTTTGTTTTGAGTGTGTAAGTTTGGGACCTCGCAGTTTTACTGAACAGGGGTACATGCAGCACTCCCACATTATTTTGTTAATCAGGCCCTGCATGTATTGTAGACAATGCGAGAAACAAGATGAGAAAAGAATTCTTGCGGCAGAAGTATATCTTGACTAATAAAAAGGAAGAACGCAGGGATTCGAGATCAAGAATAAGAAAAGATG
>OX243812.1:38462853-38465353 GCA_945859605.1 Lumbricus rubellus
GGTGCCCAAGACTCGTGGGTCCTTTGCGACGACCGAAATTCACCACATAGACCATCGCATTGTGTCTGTAGTTGAGTCATTGCTTCGCATAGTCACACTCGCAAATTCAATCAATCAATCAAATAATAAATCAATCAATCACCCAACGAATTATTCATTCATTCAGTCATTCATTTTATATGAGGATTTAAATAGCGCCACCAAGCAGGACCGCACTAAGACAATTTCTACAGCGCCAAAAGAAAACTAAATCTCAGGAACCAGTCTTTCACAGTCGCTTAGTCAAAACGAAATCTTTAGGCAGCCAAGTGCGAGTATATAGCATCTAAGAACTGTGCTTTTTGGACTGGATCTTAATTTATCAATATTTCTCTAAACTGTGATTAAGCGATTTATGGATAGGTCTATACTTAGGTTGAAACGCTGCAAAAAGGAAACAGAAAAATACCGAGTCTGGTTCATATAGGCCTAGGCAAGTAGGCTACTCTCACATCTCTACCTTTATGTTTCATGAACTTCACTGGCTTCCTCTCCGTGCTCGCACACAATATAAGATCCTCACTCTGATCATAAAGGCTCAACGGGATCTTGCCCAAAAATATCTGACTAATGTTTTACTTTGTCCTCACTCGGCTTCCTCCCACCGTCCACTACGTTCATCCAACAGATTTGACCTCTTGGTTCCTCGCTCTAGAACTGCTATGGCTCAGTCTCGATCATTTGTCTCAATTGGTCCTTCACTTTGGAATGCCCTTTCTCCTTCTGTTCGCTCTACACTTCTTTCTGGTAGTCTCTCCTCTGCTTTGTCTCTCCTCAAAACCTGTTTCTTCTCGCTGGGCCTTGCGCACTGGGAGCGCCTCTGAACTGTTCCCCCTACTAGAGGCGCTTTATACATGTTTAAATACAATACAAGACATATACTGAAGGAAGCCCAGCATGCACATATGTCATAATGTCACTCCACTGAAACAACACAGCATAACTATTATAGAGGTGGCAATCTACACACATCGGACATTGACAGTTTCGACAGCATGAATTAGCCGCACTTACATATATATATATATATATATATATACAGGGTGGCCCCAAAAAAGTGATAACGTCTCGTAGCAAAAGGTCTTTTAATATAATCGAATTAATATAACGTTTAGTAATTTACTGCTGTATGTCAAGTAGTAATTACGCTAATCATAAAACATGTTCAATGTGTCCCATTTGCTTCTCAACAACTTTTTGTAAGCGAGAAACACCAACTGATACCATGATACCGCGGCTGAAATGTTCACGTTCTCGTTTATAAGTCTCCTTTCTGAAACTTGCCTTTTCTTTGATTCGACTGAATAAATACGATCATTTTGAGAATTTTTAACTGGCGTGGCAAAGGTGAATATCTTCTTGTGTGTAAACCAGATGGTTTGTACACTTCTGTCATTAGGACATCGTTCAAGTAGCTGCTGACTGCATTGCAAACGTTTTAATTTGCAATTTTGGTTGAGCGTTGACGTTCTGTTGTACCCGTCGTTATAAAAAGTTTTATAACGTGACTGATACTAGCTATACACCAGGCTTTGTTTGGAAACTCATTTTTCATTCGCCTTGCATTTTTTTTATCAGAATACGGTATTTTGTTGTGATTTTTTTCATTCTGGTTAAAATATCTTCAAAACACGCAGAAGTTGACGATTGGCAAATAAAAAATAAAAATGGCGACCGGAAATGGTCGTAATAATGACGTCATATGCATAAACAGGTAGCTAAGTAGATTAGTGAACTATTTAAGCTATTATGGATATAGTCTAAACAAATTTGAACTAATTATGTTATATTATACGAGGTGTTATCACTTTTTTTGGGCCACCCTGTATATATAATATAGCTCTACAGATATAGCCACCATGCAGACCGGGCACATAATGCGCATGCCTGTTGGTCTCTGCCGTTGTATCGCTCGCCGTCATCGTGTATACGTCACTGCAGTGCGGCGCCGGTCTCACGAAATAGAGTATCCCCCGTATTAATCGTATCCCCCCAAATGAGGAAAAGTCGAAAAAGCCACTTCCGCGTGAATTTATTTTTTGCAAATTAATTTTTATCTGCTTTGTTTTGACCAATGACACTAACGGGTATGTTTATTTTTTTATTTTGATATTTTTTGCTTTGGTTTTAGAGCACTTAAAACTTTTGAAAAACTTAAAAACACTTAAAGTCACTAAATAATTTCGAGTTGCCTTTCTCTGAACATTGCTTAGGACACTTAAAACAATTAGAGTCACTTTAAATTTTGATTAGAAAATAAATTTTTCAATTATACGCATTTTTCAAAAAATGGGATAGAATGGTTTATCCCCCCCGGATAGTCTAGACCGGTTAATTCCATCCGGGGGGATAGACTAATTCATCCCCCCGGATAGCTTTCTGGGGGATAATCCTTTTCGCGACACCGGCTATTAACGCTCTTCACGTCCACACAATGCATGAGCAACACACGCTCGTGTGC
>OX243812.1:38469643-38484643 GCA_945859605.1 Lumbricus rubellus
CATCAACATCCTTAGGCTCAATGCCCGTAGGAGTCCGATGCCACTCTCTGTCTGAGTCTGTCTCGTGCCATGTTGCCCAGCTTCAACAGGTCCGGTCAGCAGGTCTGCTCCATACCATTAACATCTTGGAGCATCTAAACCACCTTGTCTGATTGAAGAGAATCGTGAAAAAGAGGCACGAAGGACAACGTGGGTCAATGCCCGTTGCGTCCCACGCTCTCTTCCCCGACCCTCTCCATCGGTCTGTCCTGACCGACCTGTGCATGTCTGCTTCACATCATGACACCTTGAAGCATCTGAGTAGCTATGTCACTTGTGTCGTGGTTTTGGCGGATTACAATCGTCTTGGTTTTTCACTGCCAGCGTATCGCCACCCATCTGGCAAACCTTCCTCATTTTGTCCGGGCTTAGGACCGGCACAGGGACGTTGATGGTTCCCTGTGGCAGAGGATGGATGCAGTTTAACGTCGTACCCAGGACATGTGCTAGTAAAAAGCATAATTTTATTTTTTCATTATTTCATTGGGGTGGGGGGGTTAACACCTAAAACACCCCCTATAGCTACGGTCTTGTTTGTTTGTATGTGCACTTGTTATAGCGCCCCTTCAAGCTCTCTCTACTCAGAGGCGCTCCCGATGCAGAGCGGACACTGCATCGGAGTTTCACGCCGAAGCGCTGAGCAATTGTAAGTGAAGGACTTGCCCAAGGTCCTTACGCGGGGAGGTGGATTCGAACCTCGGACCTTCCGGCTCCAAGGCAACGACGCCACCACTAGACCACCGCGCCCCACCTTGTATACAGTTCTAACGAATAGCAACTGGGTCTACTTTTAAAGTTTCAAGTGTGATTGAGGAAAGAAATATGGACCATTATTAATTAACGAGAGAGAGGTGACATTAATTTTAAGAATAGAGGTGAGCGACGACAAGAGATGAGCCAGATACAACAGTACTGTAGGTGATGAATTGATGATGCCGCCTGTGCGAAAGAGAAGCTGATGATGGTTATGATTAGTAGACCAATACATCAAAAACAGTCCTCGAAAGGTCAGTAGGGATAAGATCTAGGCCTATAAGACAGAGTGCTTGTTAGCAGACGAAAAGATGAGATTGCAAATTTAACTTATTTTGTTTGACAAGGTAATTAATTAGGTCAGCAAGCTGCATCGGAAGAGTTTGGGGAATGATGAGCAATCGTATGAAGGAAACGGAATCTGGGGTGAGAAGTTGTCGGCAGGGAATGCCTGTGATCTGAAGATATATTATGTAAGCTTAGGCTATCATTTTGTCGAGGTGTGATATTTAATTAAACGCCTGCTATTCTGCTATAGTAATCTCCGAAAAAGGATTTCACACAAGACGAGAGAGATGCGTATACGTGGATTTGGTTACATGTTTTGATCTCGTAATTAGATGTAGAATGAATGAATGAATGAATGAATGAATGAATGAGAAGTATAGGACGACGAAAGGACGTGAGCACGAAAGAGGAAAATAGAAAGACAAAAGACAAATAGAAGAAGGCTACGAAATGGAGAGAGAGAGAGAGAGAGAGAGACAGGCAGAGACAGAGACAGAGAGACACACAACCACAGCCACAGACACATGCACAGAGATGGAGAGAAATAGAGAGAGAAACAGCGAAACAGAGAAATTGAGAGCCAGGGACAGACAGACAGAGAGGCGTAGAGAGACAGACAGATACATTAAGAGAGAGAAGCACAAACAGACAGAGACAGTGAGAGAGAGAGAGAGAGAAACACCGACAGACAGACAGAGACAGTCAGAGAGAGAGAGTGAGAGAGAGAGAGAGAGAGAGAGAGAGAGAGAGAGAGAGAGAGAGAGAAAGAGAGAGAGAGAGAGAGCGAGAGACAGAGACAGATAAACAAACAAAGACAGAGCTTGCAAGGCAGAGAGACATCGACAGAGAGACATCGAGACAGATAAACAGAGGCAGAAACTGACCGAACGAAGGACACTGCCATAATGATAAAAAATTACGACGACTCGTGCATGCGGTGTAGATTAGGTTTCCCCCTGGGGGTCGTTCCTTGCAACTGTTGTCTTTCTTCGACCAGATTCCGCCGCGATTTCCCAGAGGTCAACATTTCAACCGGTCTCTGGGGAATCGACATTTCGAACGGCAACTCGAAGCAATTTAGAAACTCTTCACGATGACAAAATAGGCCTAATTCTAAAATAGACCTAATTCTGGTCTGACAAGTTAAAAAGCCATTTCTACGTGGCTGACCAACAGCTGAGCAACTATGAACACCACCACCATCATCATCGTCATCATCACTATCGTCGTCGTCATCACCAATAACAACACCACCACAGCCATTACGGTCTTCTTAGCTATCGTCTCATCATATGCAGCATTTCTTATAGTTGTTATCCACGTATAGCCTACCTCTTTGATGAAAAAAGCAAGCCTTCTATAATTATAATCTTACTTATTTATACACAGTATGATTACTGATTACATAAAGCTAAATTTAGTGGATTGAATAATTATAGTCCTAATAGGTTTTGAAAGTTTCAGGTGAATTTCATGTAGAGTTATAGACCTGATTACTAATTAGCCCTAACGGACGCTTGCATTGCGCTTATTGCTGATGCCTTACTAAGACAATCTGAAATAAATAGCCTATATTTATGACTAGCTTATTTACAAAACCCGCTTCTGGTAGGCCTACCATTTAGATTAATTGAAATACACCATGATTCCGCTTTTATAACATATGTCTGCATGCATCTAATAACTTGGAAAGTAGATTAATTAAGCAAATATTGTGTGCAATGTTATAATCTCATTGTCCTTTTGCATTCTGTAAGTCTTATGCTTGTGTCTATAAACTCTATATGCATGGCATTGCATGCTACATGTATCTGCTGCGCACTACAATGGCATGAAGCTTTACAAACCTTATAAGGTCTTATTATTTAGCTGTCGCCTGACAGTAATAAATTATTCTAGCTTATCTTTATTTGTGAGAATTCAGAGATAATATTTTTATTGAGGTAGGCCTAGAACGTAGAAGCATTGTTCGGAAAGAAAGAAATTAGGGTCAACTTGTATGCGTCATGTCATGCACAGACAGCGCATTAAAACATCAACATCCGTCAGGTACATGATGGATGAATACATGGGCGCCCGCCGCATAGGTCAAGCCTTCAAGGGGGGGTCGCGTGACCCCCCCCCCCTGGAAAGCATGACAAAATATTAGCAATAGCACTTTCTGGGCAAATGTTAGTGGTTAAACGGGACAGCTTGCCCAACAGTCATTGTGTTCTTTTACTTCACCAACTTTTGGGGTATAGCCTATCTTGTGGTTATCTCTACATATTGGGTACTACTTTAACCCGTTCACCTTGTGCCATCGATTCTTGGAACCTTAGCGACCGCTGTGATAAACCTTCTCCATGTGTTACGATCTTCCGTCGCGTCTCTCAATTCCTCCAGTTTCATCTTTGTTCTCTCGTGTATTTCTTCCATCCACCTTCTTCTTGGGCGTCCTCTCTTCCTTTTTCCCTCTCCGCAGGCCAACATCATCTCCTTTTCCAAGCCGTTTGCTCGCATCACATGTCCAAAGAACGCCATTTTCTGCCTTGCCGCTCTCTGTTCCAATGACATATTCCCTCTTGATTGTCCGATCTCTTGTAATACGGATTCATTTGTTCTTTTTTCAATCCACGAAGTTCTTAATACCTTCCTCCATATCCACATTTCGCAAGCATCGATTTTCCTTTCTAAGGCTTTAACCCGTTACTCCGTCATAATTTTGTATATTGTTGTATAATAGGTCTGCATAGAGTCAGACGTCAGAGGAACAGTCTTTCAACCACTCAGGTCATCAGAGTACGGTAATCGGATATGCTGACTCTAGCTAGCCGTGGACTCGTAGAGGTTGCCGTCAAACGCCACTTGTAAGATTGATGGCACCCTAATTGTCTTCCTGTGATGCAGGTCAATGGTCAATCTGCCAGTCTAATGCAGCCTGGCATCTTGTACCCATATGCTCTCCTTGAGTTCTTTCTAAGAATGCACAAGGAAGATGTCTCTCATCGAACTGCTCTCCCGCACACATTTTCATAGGACACAAGAGTTTACAGTATATCAAATTTCAGCTGTGACTTGTGGTAGGCTATGCATTTACAGGGCTGTCCAGCCTATTTTGAATAATTATTGGTGATTAGACTTGTGGATAAAGCTGTCACGACATTATACCTATAGGCTATGTATTGTATAGTGTTGATGTTATTATCAAAAATACAGTGACCCTAAGCTTGTGGATGTAAGCTCATTCACTGTTCATAAATCGTGCTCTACTGCAGTCAAAGTTTTTTTTTTTTTACTTTGTTCACCTGGTAAAACTCTGGCTGAAAGGTTTGATTTCTTCTGGAAACGTCTAAGCACGCCTGCAGGTGATTTGGCAGGAAAAGCTTTAGCTTTTTCAAAGCAATATCAAGCAGACCTTAATGGTCAGGATCTCATAACAGAAATGGAAGATTTGCCCCCTGTACATAAGGTAAATTATGGATGTGCCCATTGAATCTGCATAACTTTTTAACATAGTAAAAATTAAATCCGAGTGATTTAGAATTGTTTTCCAGCTTACAATAGGCCAACTGTGGGGCGCAGTGGTCTAGTGGTGGCGTCGTTGCCTTGGAGCCGTAAGGTCCGAGGTTCGAATCCACCCTCAAGCCGCGTAAGGACCTTGGGCAAGTCCTTCACTCACAATTGCTCAGCGCTTCGGCGTGAAACTCCGATGCAGTGTCCGCTCTGCATCGGGAGCGCCTCTGAGTAGAAAGAGCTTGAAGGGGCGCTATAACAAGTGCACATACAAACAAACTGTAGACAATTCAATCAGAAGTAACCTCTGCAAAAAGATTGATTAGCAAGCTGAAGAGCCTGATTTATGCCTGAAGATGACAGAATTAATTTCTAAAGGCATATAATGTCTTATTACAACTTTACAAGATCTTCTAGATCTGGTCAGGTTGAGCTTTGAGACTATAGTCTTGTTTTTAAAACTGCCATCAGAAAGTTTGCAGAAAAATGACAAAGAATGCTCTTTTGTTAGGCCTACAGTCATTCTATTGTGCTATAAATGCAAGTACAAAATACTTTGGTATTTAAAATTGTATTTCAAATACTATAGCATTTAAAATAATTACCATAGCCTAACTGAATCATACATATGGTAAGAAATATATACGAACAAGAAGAAAACATAATATTTGATCAATCAACTACAGGGTCTTGCTTATAGTTAGTACTAAATAAAAAATTACAAGCTGACGAAGTTTTGCCCCTGAAATTTTCTGCACACTGGAAACAAAGAAATGACGTCCCTGCATATGGTACTGTTAGTCTATTATAGTTAGTACAGTTAGTTAGTGTTATTGATTTTGTTTATATATGAATAGGCCTAATATAGGCCTACATGAATAATATATATGCCATAGCCTATATCAAAGTCGAAAACTGTTTAAAGACTTTTTCGTTTTGTTATAAAAGGCTCATAAATATTATATAACGTTACATTTAGATAATGTATAGTTGTGTGAGTTGCTTAATTGGTTTTAATGGCATTATCTTGTATCTTAACTCCTCTGGCCACGACCGAGTCAACTGACCCCCCCCCTGCAAAAATTCTGCGGGCGCCCATGGATGTATAGTATACTTGATGGACAGTGTTTAATCTAGACGTCTCTGGGGGGGGGGGAAAGTTCCCCCCCCCAGGATTGACATTTTTCCCCCAGAAAAATTTGACAAATTGATATTGGTTTTTATAGTTACTATTTTCATCATTGTTTTATATGAGGTGTTAAAATATACCGTGATGTTATTTACTATTATATGATTATAATGACATTATTTACTATTATTATATATGATACTATCATGTTGCAATGAGTATAACTTACTGTATATATTTGTATAAACACTCTTTTTGCACAACTAAAAACAGATATGACATTCCCTCCAGAAAAAATTTGACAAAATGATAATTGTTTTAGTTGCTGTTTGCATCATCGTATTACGTGAACTGTTATAGGAATACTATTTATTATTATATGGTTAATGGTCATAATATTATTATTTACTACTATAATATATGACACAATCCTGCTAAAATGAGAATAATTTACTGCTAATATTTGAACAAATACTACTTTTGTACAACTGAATGGCTTCTCACCATTGGTATCCTTCAAATTTTAAACTGTAAAATTTCAAAAATTTTGGCCCTATTATTTGAACACATAATATAGTAAAACCTAAAAACAACATCATTACTACACATGGTTTCTTGAATTTGGTACCGGTAGTTTATTAGTTCTTGGCTGGTTTGTGTACCATTAAATATGATTTCAGAAAGTATGTCCTGGTCAGCAATTCTGGACCATCTTGGGAAACAGGGTTAAACTGATATAGTGCTGAAAAGTCAGCTTATATAGGCTTCTATTATATTCATGTCTGCATTTATTCATTAGAATAACTCAGCAACAGGAGAACTGAGCTGCTGAGCTCGATACATAAAGATATTTTTATTGTAATTATAATCATATACAGGGTGGGCCATAAAAAAGTAACCCCCTACGGTGTTTTGTCCATATCTTGGCCAGAAGTAAGAATTTCGAAATGAAATTTTACAGGCTTAAAGACAAATCATATTTACACATGATGGCCAGATTTCATCAAAATATTTCCAACAGAGCAAAAGTTATATCACTTTTAGTGAGGCCACCCACCGTTTTTTGACGATTCAAAAATGCGACGCAACAAAAAGTTGCCAAAAATCAGTTTAATTATTCTGGCCAATATCTTGGTCAGAAGTAGGAATACCGAAATGAAATTTTGCACGCTCAAAGACAATTCATATCTACACATGATGGCCAGATATCATCAAAATATTTCAAACAGAACAAAAGTTACACCGCATTCAGTGAGGCCCCCACCGTTTTTTGACGATTCAGAAGGGTAACGCAACAAAAAGTAGCAAAAACACAATTTTATTAAGTCTTATCTCAAATATTTGTTATCAAATAGCCTTGATATTGTCAGATGATCATTATTATTGCTATTTTAAACAGAAACAGGGTTCCAGCATAGGTGCACGTCACCATGAACTCACTTAGCAAGATGGCAATAAAATTGGTAAATAAGGAATCTATCAGATTAATCAACAGGTCCATCAAGAACTTTGCAAAGAGACTCGAAAGAAGTTTTGGCACTGCTGGTGCACTGGGCACATTGAACACAAGTTGGGAAGCACTTCCAAGTTCATTTGACAACAGTTATTTGAGATGAGAATTAATAAAATCGTGTTTTGTTACTTTTTGTTGCGTTTCGTTTTTGAATCGTCAAAAAACGGTGGGTGACCTCATTAAAAGTAGTATAACTTTTGTTGTGTTTTAAATATTTTGATGAAATCTGGCCATCATGTGTAAATATGAATTGTCTTTAAGACTGTGAAATTTCATTTTGAACTTCTGACTTTTGGCCAAGATATGGGCAAAAAAACAACTTTTTGTTGCATTTCGTTTTTGAATCGTCAAAAAACGAGAGGTGGCCTCACTAAAAGTGATATAACTTTTGTTCTGTTCGAAATATTTTGATGAAATCTGGCCATCATGTGTAAATATGAATTGTCTATAAGCCTGTAAAATTTCATTTTGAAATTCTTACTTCTGGCCAAGATATTGACAAAAAACCTTAGGGGGTTACTTTTTTATGGCCCACCCTGTATATACATGTATATAATATAGGCCTATATATATATATTGGATCCTAAAACACTTTTTTGTCAGTACTGAATAGTCTAATGGAGTTAGTTTGCTAAAATGGCACCTTCAAAGAGTACCATTACAGTGTGGAAATAACCCCCCCCCCCCCCCCAAATATTTGTTAAGTGTTGCTTATATCTATTGAAGTCCACTCTTATAAGCACTGAAAAGTACAGGCATTTTGTTAAGATGACACCAAAGATGACAATGCTGCCATTGCAATGTGGAAATTCAAAAAGTTTCTGATGAGGCTCTGAAAAAGTACAGGTATATTGTTAAAATGGTACCTTAAAATGCTACCATTGCAATGTGGAAATTTAAAAAGTTTCTGACGAGGCTCTGAAAAGTACAGGTATTTTGTTAAGATGGTACCTTAAAATGCTACCATTGCAATGTGGAAATTCAAAAAGTTTCTGATGAGGCTCTGAAAAAGTACAGGTATTTTGTTAAGATGGTACCTTAAAATGCTACCATTGCAATGTGGAAATTCAAAAAGTTTCTGACGAGGCTCTGAAAAAGTACAGGTATTTTGTTAAGATGGTACCTTAAAATGCTACCATTGCAATGTGGAAATTTAAAAAGTTTCTGATGAGGCTCTGAAAAAGTACAGGTATTTTGTTAAGATGGTACCTTAAAATGCTACCATTGCAATGTGGAAATTCAAAAAGTTTCTGATGAGGCTCTGAAAAAGTACAGGTATTTTGTTAAGATGGTACCTTAAAATGCTACCATTGCAATGTGGAAATTCAAAAAGTTTCTGATGAGGCTCTGAAAAAGTACAGGTATTTTGTTAAGATGGTACCTTAAAATGCTACCATTGCAATGTAAAAATTCAAAAAGTTTCTAATGGGGAGGGGGAACATCCCCCTCCCCATACCCCTCCCCCTACGGGTCTCGGCGCTACGCGCCTCATGAGCGTCCTTCGGACGCTCGATTGTCTCCCCCCCCCCCAGAAACCTGAATTCCCCCCCCAGCGGGTGGGGACTAGATTAAACACTGCTTGACGGATGGTATAGTCACTATCTATAGTGGGTCACAGAGACCTGTGGGCTATACGTAATAATGTGACCCGCTCAATTCTTCGTTCTGCTGACCGCCTTGATCTCTAATTGTAGGCTACCTTTGTCACGAATCTCATTAAACCCAGCATCGCGGGCTTTTGCTATTGTGGGTCCCTCAATGTGAAATCACATTCCCCTGCAATTTGTATAGACCTTATAGCAGGATTTCGATGGGGAATTCACTTGCATCTCTTTGCTGCTTAAGAACTTTTATCTTTTCACGGGCCTGTCACGCCGAGAGCGCTTCTGAATAGCTCAACTGTGAGAAGTGCTTGACAACTAATCATAATTGTTAGATTAGATCAGATGGATATATAGACCCCCTATGCATGCGTATCATGTACGCATACCTACATGTATATGCGCCTCTGAGTAGGCTTCTTGAAGAGGCGCTAAATAAATGTTTGGGATGAATGAATGAGTGCTTGCGTCATCCATAACACATAAATTATGATGGGAATATTATACAGGTTTATATAATTGCTGAATGAATATTATATACAGTTATACAATCACGTTTAACCTACACGAAACTCGGATACCGGTATAGCATATAATGTAGTACCGTAGGGACTAACACATAAGATAAACGAGAGAGAGAGAGACAAACAGACAGACAGACAAACAGACAGACAGAGATTGCTTTGGTTTTAGAGCACTTAGAACATTTAGAACGCTTAAGAACACGTAGAGTCACTAAATAAATTCGAGTTACCTTGCTCTGAACATTGCTTATAGACACTTAAAACAATTAGAGTCACTTTGAATTTAGATTGCAGCATAAATTCTTCAATTATACGCATTTTTCAATAATTGGAATACAATGGTTTATTCCCCCAGGATAGTCAGGTCAATATCGGTATATTCCATCCGGGGGATAGATTAATTCACAATCGCCGGATAATAGTTTTAGATGGGATAGGATATCCAGTGACACCGGTCCTGATCAGGATGCATACAGAATGTCGGCAGGTTGACTGTATAACAGTGTATACGAGACACCGTGTCGTCTGCTCCTGTTAAGTAGCCATAGCATGACAACCATCGATTCTTATGAGGAGCTTCTGCAGTGAAGGAGGAACTCAGAAGTCCCCCCCCCGTGACCCGTCGTTCTGCATAGAGATACATCTGATGCTACATTGATCAATTATGCATTGCACACATGTCATTCCGTCAAATAAATTGGTCGATTGAACTTTCTCACCTCGTCAGTCCCATCTGATCGCTACGCTGTCGATTTCTGTATGTAGATATACATTGCATAGGCTATATCTAAAAAAGTGTGCTGCTGTTAGGGAATTGACAATTTCTATGGCCTCAGTGGAAGCTCAGGCAGCAAGACAGTGCCATTTGTATACGGAAACGAAAATGCCACTGTTTCAAACTTTCAGATCATCCCAAATTTAAGATCATCCCGAATTTTAGATCATCCTGACACCGATTGATAGTAGGCTATAGTCCTCCTATCTACATGTATTCATGATGCTTCTGCGCACAGGTGTGCACTGTGCATCCAGCCTGATCCCAACCACAGCTAAAACCATGAACTATGCACGTCGATGCAGGCATGCATGCATATGTGCAGCAAATCAATTTCTCATCTGAAATAGGCGTCTACTAAGTAATATTAAATGACGATTTTTATATCGTCGGTGCAGGTCTCGTGAGAAATGGTGCATAAAAATGTGAGTCTGAAGACATTTCAAATTTTCAATATAATATATGATCTTTTACAGTTCCTAAATGCATGATGAGTAAGTGCTGAGAGAGAGGATCGAGAAGTTCAGTAGACACTGAGAGACAAACGTCAAGGATATCTTGATAATTATCTACGTTTAATTTCGAACTGACACAACGCAGAATGATTACAATTCACAGTGTACTAACTGTAGTGCAGCGCTTAGTCAGTTACAGTAGCCTACGTAAGCTAAGATACACGATATTCAGCACAGCACTATAAATTTACGGGTGCGAGACTTGGGTGTTCACCAGCTAGATAAGAAGAAGAATCCTAGCATGAGCAGGCAAATGCTACACGAAGATTCTAAGAATAAAGCAGGGCTTTCATGGGCGCCCGCAGAATTTTTTGCAGGGGGAGAGGCAAACATTTTCGATCATCACAGTTACCGTAAAATGTTTTAGTAGCAAGACCTAATTTCGTGGATTGCTATCTTTCGAAGTCCGCATCTATATATCATGGAGGTTAATTACGCATAGGCCTATCTTTACAGATTACAGATTGACAATGGATGGTCAAATGATTATGCCGACTGAATCGTGTAAATTTTTAGGTGTGTATCTGGACCAGCACCTCACCTGGAAAGAACACATTAAGCAGATATCTAAAAAAATAGCAAAAAATATTAGCGTGCTATCAAGAATCCGTCACTGTCTCTCTCAAGCTACATTACAAGGCTTATACTATTCCTTAATTTTTCCATACTTGTCATATTGTAACATTTGCTGGGCCTCAACTTATAGTTTTTATTTAAAAAAATTGGAGAGTTTGCAAAAACGTGCCATTCGAACTATTTTCTTATTATGCTGGTCTGTCAGTACCAAACCAATTTTTCGAACCTATAACATACTACGATTATCAGATATATATAAGTTTCAAATCAGTTTGTTCATGTTTCGCTATCATCACAAATTGTTGCCTAGGACATTTGATGGTTATTTTTGTCAGGGAATTGCTGTACATAACCATTTCACTAGAACTCTGTTACACTACCGCACCGATGTTGCACATACTAGGATGAAATTATTTTCGATTAAATGTTCTGGCCCTATGATATGGAATAACCTCCCAAAATATATTACACTTATACCCACCATTAACATGTTTAAGAAAAAATTAAAAGACTGTTTAATCTCTGTTTACTAGATTTAAACAATTGGTCATAATTTGTTTTTTTCTTGTTTTTTGTTTTGTTTTGAAATCTGTGTGTCATTTCATTTCAGTTTACTTTTGTTTCATGTGTAAGATGTTGTGCTTTGCACTGTTTTTTTTACAATAGCCAAATGTTATTGAGAAAGGAAGGGTCAATCCAGCCTCAGCGGGTCCATACGACCTTTTTGGATTGACCCTTTGACTTATGCACCGATCACTCGAAAGTCATTGAATTTGTACTGATTACTGCTCTTTTGTACGTGTTTGATGCTTTGTCAATAAACGGCTTACTTACTTACTTACTTACTAATCGCCGGTAGGCCTATACATTTAAAGATATGGTCGTATATAATGCATGTATGTATATATTATATATCTATGCGTGTGTTTATGTACTTGACACTGCGTTGTGTGTGCGTCCGTGTGTGTGTGTGTGTTTGTGTGTGTGTGTGTGCGTGTGCGTGTGTGTGTGTGTGTGTGCGTGTGTGCGTGTGTGTGTGTGTGTGTGTGTGTGTGTGTGTATGTACAAGAGTTACTGTATTATACATGACCATACTTATATGCAATGTTATGCATGCATTTCGAGCCTCTTGTAGATGAAACACATATACATAATTATTATCCTAATAAGGTTTATTTCAGTGAAAATTATGACGGATCTGTGCATTATTATTAGCTGACTAATATTATTATTGATCAGAATAAAGCAAGTCTATACACGCGAGAACCTAATTGATTCAAGACGAACTTCATCTCATAACAATAATTCGTGTGCGCGCATTTATGTCGTTGCCACTTTACATATGTACGCACAATGCGCACGAGCCACACATACACACACACTCACACACACACACACACACACACACACACACACACACACACACAGACACAAACTCACACTTACACTCACACTCACACGAACGCACGCACGCACACACACACAGCTACTGATTAGTTGAGTTTATAATCATGTAGACCTGTAGATCTATAAGTGCTCAGAATAATGTAACTGTACAACAGTGTACACGCAATAGTGCCAAATTATCATCATCATCAATATCCTTAGGCTCAATGCCCGTAGGAGTCCGATGCCACTCTCTGTCTGAGTCTGTCTCGTGCCATGTTGCCCAGCTTCAACAGGTCCGGTCAGCAGGTCTGCTCCATACCATTAACATCTTGGAGCATCTAAACCACCTTGTCGGATTGAAGAGAATCGTGAAAAAGAGGCATGAAGGACAACGTGGGTCAATGCCCGTTGTGTCCCACGCTCTCTCCCCCGACCCTCTCCATCGGTCTGTCCTGACCGACCTGTGGATGTCTGCTTCACATCATGACACCTTGAAGCATCTGGGTAGCTATGTTACTTGTGTCGTGGTTTTGGCGGATTACAATCGTCTTGGTTTTTCACTGCCAGCGTATCGCCACCCATCTGGCAAACCTTCCTCATTTTGTCCGGGCTTAGGACCGGCACAGGGACGTTGTTGGTTCCCTGTGGCAGAGGATGGATGCAGTTTAACGTCATGCCCTGGACTAACCAAATTATACTGAAATATATATTATATCTAATCTCAATGTTCCTATCAATAGCCGCTCGCTCTATAGAGTGACAGTGACACCATACAATATCGATACTCAATAGGGTGACATATGACAATATCAATAGGGTGACATATGACAATATCAATAGGGTGACATATGACAATATAGAGCGCGACACCAGACAATATTTCATATTTGATAATTTCTTGCTCGATTGTATGCTGTTACTTGTTCGTAGAAAGTCACGCGACTCATAATGCACAAAGTCTGGGTTAAGCGGTAGGCCCATAATTATGTAGCCTATGTGTGTATGTATGCATGTACAGGGTGGCGCATAAAAATTGAGACCGCCTCGTTAAATCTTTTGTATTTTATATTAAGTTATGTTTCTTGGTGATTTTTAAACTGCAAAATTATCCTTATTTAATAACTCAACGTGTGAAGTCAATATTTCGTGAATTTCCGGTCGCCATATTTATAATTTATGTAATTGTATGTAGTGTTTATATAAAATGGCAAAAATAACAGCAGAAGATCGTATTCTCATTACAAATTTGCAAATTGAAAAACAATGGGGAGCTAGGCAAATGATATCTGAGTTTCCAAATAAAATCTGGATTAAAGCAAGTCTTAATCGACTTTTTAGAAAGATTCATGCCGATTGTACGACAGCGCGCAAGTCATGAATCGGCCGCCCGAAGTCCATTCAAACAGAACGGAATATTCGGCGTGAACATTTTAGTCGTGGCATCATGGTCGGCGTGTCTCGAACGGGAAAAACCAGTGTGGTGTTTTTTGAACCAGGAGCGAAAGTGAACAGTGATTATTATTATCGTGACCACGTCTATAGGATATTCGAGCGAGATTTAATCGTCAAAACTGGACACGACAACGAGACTGAACGCCGTCGCACGGTCGCACACAACACAAAACTTTCTTTCGTCGGGAGAATGTAACCTTCATCGAACCAGACATGTGGCATCCAAATAACCCAGACCTAAACCCGGTACATTATGCTAGGTGGGTGTTCTCCTACAAAAAATTTACCTTCGTCGCAAATTTTTAACAACAATAGATCAGTTGAAACTGGCCATTGTTGAAGAGTGGCAAAAATTCCCTTGGCGGTTTATAAACAGAAGCATTGACCTATGATGCCGACGTTTAGACAAAAACTGATGAGAACCGAGGTGGACACATTGAATTTTATTTCTGATTCTGTACGAATAGACATTTGGCAACAATTTACCTGTTTTTGTGGAAGAAAAAGTTTTAAAATAATTTATTATTTGACATTATGCTAGGCGGTCTCACGTTTTATGCGCCACCCTGTATGTACAGGGTAAAGACCCCAAACGTGAGCACCTTGACGAAATTTTGAAGTTGTAGGAAACTGATAGAATATAGCAGACTTCTGATAGTTGCAATAGGTAGGTACAATATATGTCTATACAACATATAACCATTACCATATAAATTCAAATAATTGACATTCTATTTTTTATAATAAAAATAAAAATTTGAAAAAGGTGCTCACAATGGGGTACCATACCCAAATGTGAGCACACACACACACACATATATTGCACTATCTTGCATTACTGTATACCAATGAAACATATCTAGATTTGGGCCAATTAATATGCTATAGTGTAGGCTTCAATTTCTCAGTTTAAACCTCCTATCACTTCTAATATAGTAAAAAATTAATGTC
>OX243812.1:38489643-38504643 GCA_945859605.1 Lumbricus rubellus
CAGCATCATCCTCATCCTCAGCATCCTCATCTTCAGCATCCTCATCCTCATCAGCATCCTCATCCTCAGCATCCTCATCATCCTCATCATCCTCATCATCCTCATCCTCATCATCCTCATCCTCAGCATCATCCTCATCCTCAGCATCCTCATCCTCAGCATCCTCATCCTCATCAGCATCCTCATCCTCAGCATCCTCATCATCCTCATCATCCTCATCATCCTCATCATCCTCATCCTCAGCATCCTCATCATCCTCATCATCCTCATCATCCTCATCCTCATCATCCTCATCCTCAGCATCATCCTCATCCTCAGCATCCTCATCCTCAGCATCCTCATCCTCATCAGCATCCTCATCCTCAGCATTTTCATCATCCTCATCATCCTCATCCTCATCATTCTCATCCTCAGCATCATCCTCATCCTCATCATCCTCATCCTCAGCATCCTCATCATCCTCATCATCCTCATCCTCATCATCCTCATCCTCAGCATCATCCTCATCCTCAGCATCCTCATCCTCAGCATCCTCATCCTCATCAGCATCCTCATCCTCAGCATCCTCATCATCCTCATCATCCTCATCCTCATCATCCTCATCCTCAGCATCATCCTCATCCTCAGCATCCTCATCCTCAGCATCCTCATCCTCATCAGCATCCTCATCCTCAGCATCCTCATCATCCTCATCATCCTCATCATCCTCATCCTCATCATCCTCATCCTCAGCATCATCCTCAGCATCCTCATCCTCAGCATCCTCATCATCCTCAGCATCCTCATCCTCATCCATATCGACAGCAATTTCGTCAATTCAAAGAGCAAGACACCCTCATGTCAGAGGATGGTGGTAGAGATGGCTTTCAACCGCGGTGACATAACCCCCTCCCATCCACCCTCACACCCACATCATGTCAGATCACATGTTCACACGTGACGCCTTCATTCTATCAACCAGATTTCATCTCACGCTTCATACGTCTGTCTGTCTCTGTGTGTCTGTCTGTCTGTCTCTGTGTTTGTCTCTCTCTCTACTTCTGCCTCTGTGCCATCGTCTTCTCTGAGGAATTGTGCATATGTTTATGTGTGGACATTTGTATGTATGTATCATAATGTATGTATGTATGTATGTATGTATGTACGTACGTACGTACGTACGTACGTATGCATGCATGCATGTATGCATGTATGTATGTACGTATGTAGGCCTATGTGTGTATGATATGAACTATACACACAGTGAAAGTCATAAATCTATGCTTAGAAATATATTATCTGTAGAAATAAACATGCTCTTAATTTTCTGCCTTGCATTATCAACATCTTGCTAAAAGCTGGAACAATGACCATTGGCCTATCGATTATAGCCTACTTGATTGGAATCTCACTGTCATGCAACCTTTCACAACTGCACAAAATTAAGTATTAATAGTTTAATACCAATGATTCTAGGGGGTTTGACCACCGGACGGTTGACCACCGGACGGTTGACCACCGGACGGTTGACCACTGCGGACGTTTGACCATCGACCGATTGACCACCGGACGATTGACCATCGCTTGATTTTTATAAAAGCGTTCATAAAAATGTGTTTAACCGAGGTTTATTTGGAATGCGTAGCCTACTTAATAACTGCGATGTGCTATTTCATGTATAAGCTTAGGCTTTGCACATAACAAGAATTAAAAGAAGCCGACGATGTTTATCTTTAGCCTACTGGCGGTAAATACGAAATTTCGTTTTCAAGCTTAGCTAAAAGCTAAGATAAAAACTATAGGCCTACCGGTTTGCTTTGAATTCACCACTAGACCGGTGGTCAATCGTCCGGTGGTCAATCGGTCGATGGTCAAACGTCCGCAGTGGTCAATCGTCCGGTGGTCAACCGTCCGGTGGTCAACCGTCCGGTGGTCAATCGTCCGCGCACCAATACCAATGACAAAAATTTAAAATTTCTCAACAGTGCACCGAATTCAAGTAGGCCCTATATGTCAGGAAGATCTGCTTATTCACCAGTATTATATAAATCAAGTTTGCTAGGAGCCAGGCTGCAGTTTGTCCATTTTGCATGCTGCCATCACAGACTACGAAAGTGTAGGGATGTAAAACTGTAGACAACCTTGGATTTTTAACAATTTTCTTCGCACTAAATAAACTACTCATATAAAAGCTGATACTCAAAATCATTGAAAAATACTCGTGTTCTTAATTTCCAGCTTTGCTTTTCAAGCTTTTTCAAGTTCTTAATTGCTAGACAACTAAAACATTTAACCTCGATCATCAAAATTTTTTGCCCCCCCCCTGCAAAAATTTCTGCGGGCGCCCATGTATGCGTCAATGCATAAATATGAAGCACAAATTGAAAGAAGAAAAAAAATCTGAAATGCTTATAAACAATAGTAATACTTGTAAGACAACGACAATAATCATAGTAAACTTAAGAAATTTCTGTCGCATGTTGACTGACCATAAAAGAGTCTCATCATAGTTCAGATTTAGTTCTCGATCTGTTTAAATAACCCATCAGCGATGCAGCGTGCATAGTTTTGCAGACGTGTACGATCATTGATAGTATGCACTAAAAAACTAATATGCAATTGACGCATATGTACGTTTTCGTGTTTTGTTTCTTTGACGGATGTTATGCTTCCTGTTTTGCGTTGTTTTCAAATACGCAAAATTTCCGTCCCTGTCGGTTGAAGCTTCTTTCTCCTCTCTTTTCCTCTCCCTCCCCTCTGTGTCTGTCTCTGTCTGTCTCTGTCTGTCTGTCTCTGTCTGTCTCTTTCTCGCTCTCGCTCTCTTTCCTTCCCACCATTTCTCTTATTCTCTTTCCCCTCTCTCTTTCACTAGTTCCCTCTTTCTCTTTTTCTAGGCCGATGACCCTACAAGTCATCACAAGTAGCTCTGTAGTGGAACCGGCCGAAATTAACCGATACGTGAACAAGTCAACATCAAACCTCTCTCTGTTTTTCCATATCCGTCTTTCTGTGTGCATTGCCTGTTTGATGGCCTGTCTTTGTGCATGTATACCTGTCTGTGTCTGCCTCTTCCTACCTATGTGCCTGCCTGCCTCTCTGCCTGCCTGCCTGCCTGCCTGCCTGCCTGTCTGCCTGCCTGCCTGCCTGTCTGTCTGCCTGCCTGCCTGCCTGCCTGCCTGTCTGTCTGTCTGTCTGCCTGTCATATGCCTGGCTGACTGCATCGTCCCGAGGGCAGAAAGTGTGATGGAATAGGAAAAGGAATTAACGAATAAACCGTTCCAAGAAGAAGTAATCAAGAGCACGTGGCTTGGAAATCGAAAAAGAAAGAAGACGCATATATGGACAGAGACAGACAGACAGACAGGCAGACAGACAGACAGACAGAAGACGCATATATGGACAGAGACAGACAGACAGACAGACAGGCAGACAGACAGACAGACAGAAGACGCATATATGGACAGAGACAGACAGACAGACAGACAGGCAGACAGACAGACAGACAGGCAGGCAGACAGTCACATGACACTTTCGGCTGTGGATTTATAGGAGACCAATGCAACCAGATGGATAGAGACGAATGGAGGGATAGGGAGAGACGGACGGACGGACGGATAGAGGAGAGCATGTACAGAGGAATAAATCCATTAGGGATCCTAATGCGACTAAAGCTTTTCTTCTCCTCCCACTCTCTCTTCAATCTTCAATCTTCATCCCTACATCCATGCTTTTTTCGCCCTCTCTGTCTGTCTGTCTGTCTGTCTGTCTTTCTCTCTACTTCTCTCTCTATCCCTCTCTCTGTCTTTGTCTCTGTCTGTTTGTCTCTCTGTCTCTGTTTATGTCTCTGTCTTTCTGTGTCTCTGTCTCTTTATCCCTCTCTCTGTCTTTGTCTCTGTGTGTCTGTATGTCTCTCTGTCTCTGTTTATGTCTCTGTCTTTCTATGTCTCTGTCTCTGTGTCACTCGCTCTGTCTTTATCTCTGTCTGTGTGTATGTCTGTCTCTCTCTGTTTCTCTCTCCCTCTTTCTATTTTTCTCTCTCACGTGCTACCTTGCCCAAATGCAGCCGTTCCTCTGACTAATGCTTTCTTCTATTTTGCAATGTGTGGGAAAAGTCCTCCACTTCTCTTTCCAATACCTGGTACTCAACAGTCTGACTGACGTACAACCGCTGTACATATACTTCCTACTTTCATGCGTACCATGGCAGCTTCTGCTTAAGTCACTTTTATAAGCCGTCAACTCTCTATTGGATTGGCGCAGGCACACCCCGACACAGTGAGAACATAACTAGGAGCAGAGGGTCTGGCATTCGAACCCCGAAAAAACAACAATTGCAGTGCTTTAGAGTGGTAACCCCATAACTAAGATAAACCAAGTAACTGTTTCTGTTTTTCTGCAAATGTTCATTGCAATGCAGAACAACAACAACAACAACAACAACAACAACAACAACAACAACAACCACAACAACAACAACAACAACAACAAGGAATTATAAGACAACTGATATGTATCTTATACTACCAATGTTACAGTACTACTAATGCTGATGATATTTCAACTACTATGGCAATTACATTACCAAACAGATTATAAGCTTACGCATGCTAGCCTATAGCTTTAGGCCCTACGTAGGCATATGATGTGCGTGGGCT
Organism: Lumbricus rubellus; assembly: GCA_945859605.1. NCBI lineage: Eukaryota > Metazoa > Annelida > Clitellata > Crassiclitellata > Lumbricidae > Lumbricus > Lumbricus rubellus. The sequence goes on from OX243812.1 coordinate 38,494,278, forward strand.
ACAATACATCACAGAAGCCGTAGTACATGTATAATGCTTAATCCCGATTAAGGAGACTGCGCACGTACGTCATCTGTTAATTGCGTTCGTTGGATGATTCCATGATATCTGCGTTGGCGTGCACATCGTTGGTGGTTCTTCTAAATTACTGAGCATTGTTTTGCTAGACAATGACATTATTTTCTGATCCTAATCACTTTCAGCGGCGTATGAATCAGTACAGGTAGCGCTTTTGTGTGGAACTTTAAAGCCGCTATGGTAAATGTTCAGATACATAAATACATACACCCACACTTATAATATTATACGGATGCACGTGCGTGCTTACGAGCGTGGAACGCGCGTACGCATGCACGCACGCGCGCACGCACGCACGCACGCACACACACACACATACATACACACATACACACATACACACATACACACATACACACATACACACATACACACATACACACATACACACATACACACATACACACATACACACATACACACATACATACATACATACATACATACATACATACATACATACATACATACATACATACATACATACATACATACATACATACATACATACATACATACATACATACATACATACATACATACATACATACATACATACAGACATACATACATACATACATACATACATACATACATACATACATACATACATACATACATACATACATACATACATACATTAAAGTTAAAGTCGTCCCTGGGCCGCAGGCCCATTGGCGAGGCGCTCATCTCCTTTCCTAAGCCCTTGAGCCGGCAATGGACGAATCCCAAGGTCCTGGGCACGGGGCCAGTGATTTCCCAGGACTTGCCGTTTACTTCCCAGCTTACGCCGGTACCAAATTATACTGCTTGGTGACAGAGGCACGTGTGCGTGAACAACTTGCCCAAGGTCGTTACCCGGATTTGAACCCGCAACCTTCCGCTCTGTGAGCGGACGCGTTACCGGTCCGCCACCAGGTCGCACACATACATACATACATACATACATACATACATACATACATACATACATACATACATACATACATACATACATACATACATACATACATACATACATACATACATACATACATACATACATACATACATGTACATACATTGCATACACACATACACACATACATACATTACATACACATTACACACACATACATATATTTGTTATATTTTGTTAGGGGAAGTGCTAACTAGGGTCGGGAGCGCTACTGAATCTGTGAGCGGCGCTATATAAATGTTCAATTACAATTACAATTACAAAATTACAATTACATATATATTGTTACATATGATCTTATTACATGAACAAAGGGGCATGTATGAATATGATGATGTTGAGATTCACGACAATAACGACGACAAAGACGACGACAATGGCTATGGTTATGGTTATGGTTATGGCTGGCCAAGATCATGACCATGATGACGACGACGACGATGACAATAATAATGACGACGATTTTTGTAACGATAATGATAATGATTATGACGATTTGCGACGCTGATAAAGTTCTGACGAAAGTCGACTTTAAGTTTATTTTTCCGCGCCACCTCATCCGCCTAGAGGTAGGCTATAGAGAGGACGTGACTAGAAATGATCTTTCATCTCGCTGATGGTTATTCACATTTCACAGTCGTGACCGTCCGTTAGAAGAAGAAAATAATTGAAAGTCACGTCGCAGTCAGGTCTCTTTATCTGCCAACACTAGTCTTGTCTCATAATAATTATCTCAAATGAATTTGCGAATCGTTCAAAGTATATGTATGTACATGTATGTATGTATGTATGTATGTATGTATGTATGTATGTATGTATGTATGTATGTATGTATGTATGTATGTATGTATGTATGTATGTATGTATGTATGTATGTATGTATGTATGTATGTATGTATGTATGTATGTATGTATGTATGTATGTATGTATGTATGTATGTATGTATGTATGTATGTATGTATGTATGTATGTATGTATGTATGTATGTATGTATGTATGTATGTATGTATGTATGTATGTATGTATGTATGTATGTATGTATGTATGTATGTATGTATGTATGTATGTATGTATGTATGTATGTATGTATGTATGTATGTATGTATGTATGTATGTATGTATGTATGTATGTATGTATGTATGTATGTATGTATGTATGTATGTATGTATGTATGTATGTATGTATGTATGTATGTATATAGACAGAAGAAAAAGAAGTGTTACAAGTCGTGAGCTGCCTGCGCTTGCTTTGTCAATGACGGCAAGCGAACGACGCTTATTTGAGATAAAAAATCTCTGCTCTGTAAACACAAAGCATTCATTTTATTCGCGTGAAAAAAACAAACGCCCACCCTCTCTCTCTCCTCCCATCCCTACATCTCTCCCTTCCTTCTCCTTCCATGTTTTGCTCTCCCTCTCCCTTTCCTTTATCGCTCCCACTTTCGTCGCTTTTTCATGATCAAGTATCAGTGAAAGACATTGAGCATTTTTGAGTAAAAGACTTGCTCAAGGTTCTACGGTTTACCGTCTACACACAGTAACCGTCTCAGAGGAGGCTCAAATGGGCGGCTCAAAGGGAAGGCTCAAAGGGGAGGCTCAAATGGAAGGCTCAAAGGGAGGCTCAAATGAAAGATTCAAAGAGGAAGCTCGTAGAGGAGGATCCAAGGGAAGGTTCAAAAGTAGGGTTCAAAGGGTAGGCTCAAAGAGGAGGCTCCAAGAGAAGGTTCAAAGGTGATGCACAAAAAAGAGGCTCAGAGGGGAGACCAAAAGTGGATACTCAAAGGGCAAGTTAAAAGGGAAGGCTCAAAGGAAAGGCTCAAAGGGAATGCTCAAAGGGAAGGTCCAAAGGGGGTGTTCAAACGAAACTTAAGGTTCCAAGGGAAGGCTCAAAGGGAAGGCCCAAAGGAAAAGGTTCAAATGGGAGGCTCGAAGGGGAGGTTCAACCAATCATCCGTACAAGTCGAGCGCACTAAGTTCACTCGGCTGCTACTAAGCCCCCCCCCCCTATGGCCCCAACGGCTGCTTGTTGTCAACATGCATAAAACATCAATACCGATAAAGTGAAAAGGTGTCGAAGTCGTAATACACGAGAAAAGCCGAGTCTAAATCCTATAAGTCTGAGAAGAAAATTCAGCTCAGAAACAGATGCGAGCACGCTTTAAAAGATAAGGCAGGCAGGCAGGTAGGCAGGCAGGCAAACAGACAGGCAGGCAGGCAGGCAGGTAGACAGGCAGGCAGGCAGACAGACAGGAAGGCAGGCAGGCAAATAGACAGGCAGGTAGACAGACAGGCAGACAGACAGACAGGCAGAAGGCATTTAGGCAGAGAGGCAAAAAGCAGACAGGCAGAAGGGAGGCAGGTAAGCAGGCAGGTAGGCCAGCAGGCAGAAGGCAGGCAGAAGGCAGACCGAAGGCAGGCAGAAGGCAGACAGACAGACAGGCAAACAGGTAGGAAGGGACGCAGACAAACAGGCAGACTGATAAACAGGCAGGCAGGCAGGCAGGCAGGCAGGCAGAGAGTTAGTATAGTCATGCATATAATTATAAGGGATGTTTCATCTGTAATAGGACGAACGCATTATAATTGGCTTAGACGAGCGAGCGATGAGTGAGTGTGTTCGGCTATTTTCGCAACTCACCTACGTCATCATCATCGTGTGTCCTCAACGTATCGATCAGTTCTCTCACATGACGACGACGACGACGACAGAGGCGTAGGAGGAAGCGGTGTGTACGTGTCCGCAGGAAGGGAGGGACCGGGGGCAGGAAGGGAAGGGACTCAGAGGAGGCGCGGGAAGGGAGGTACCCCAGGGGCACCATCGATGGACCGACCGACTGTGCGATATATTATATGTAACACCTGGCAAAATCATTCTTTACTCTCTTCGTCCGTTTTAGTCGATATGCCGTTTCTTTTTGTTTTCATTCGATCTTTCTATTGTGTCTTCTTCTGTGTTGATTAGTCTGACAGAATTATTATTATGCATGCGCAGCGCTAGAGCTTCCCTGCTAACGGAACCTTGGGTTCCTTACCCAGGATTGTCACTGGAATTGTATAAATTTTGTCTTTACATGTAAAATGATTTGAAACGGTGCAAATAAACTTGATTGATTGATTGATTGATTAATTGATTCTGTCTTCGATTCTTCTGCAAATACATGTATATCACTCATTTAGCACCAGTATTAATATATTATTTCATTCGTTCATAATTTATTCATTCATTCTGGGAATTTTTCATAGCGCCTCTTCAGATAACGGCAACCTCAGATAACTACTCAGAGTCATTGAAGTTATATGCATGCATATCTGCGATAGCATGTATATTATGATGACAAACATTCTACAGACTGTATAGTGTAGCCTATAGCCTGCTCTAAGGGCTTTCTTGCTTAACAATTATATTTATTCGATCGCTTCCCTATAGTGACTATTTAGTTATAGTGAGATTGCCAATAGTAGCCTACCTGGACAAGTCTGAGGCGTTGCCATATCCGAGTGCGCTGGGTACTGAAAGGCAGGACTGCGAAGTACACGAAGATGGCGTTTCTTCCGGTACAGCGAGCAGTCCACATTTATCGCCTGAGGTGGGCAGCTCTGAGGTGATGATAACAGGCGACGTCGTCAACATCTGGACAGGAAGTGCGTCACCATTGGCCCGGAAATAAGTCGCAGTCTGATGAATTCTGTAGCGCCATTTGAAATCGTCTCTGCCTCACGTCAGCGTTCCTGTGAAAATAGAGCAGTATAATAATTATTCATCATGTGTTGGGTATGATTCTAGGGGGTTTGACCACCGGACGGTTGACCACCGGACGATTGACCACTGCGGACGTTTGACCATCGACCGATTGACCACCGGACGATTGACCATCGCTTGATTTTTATAAAAGCGTTCATAAAAATGTGTTTAACCGAGGTTTATTTGGAATGCGTAGCCTACTTAATAACTGCGATGTGCTATTTCATGTATAAGCTTAGGCTTTGCACATAATAAGAATTAAAAGAAGCCGACGATGTTTATCTTTAGCCTACTGGCGGTAAATACGAAATTTCGTTTTCAAGCTTAGCTAAAAGCTAAGATAAAAACTATAGGCCTACCGGTTTGCTTTGAATTCACCACTAGACCGGTGGTCAATCGTCCGGTGGTCAATCGGTCGATGGTCAAACGTCCGCAGTGGTCAATCGTCCGGTGGTCAACCGTCCGGTGGTCAACCGTCCGGTGGTCAATCGTCCGCGCACCGTTGGGACCCAGATTACGATCTTTAAATTGAATGCTGAATCAACCACGCTATATATTTCACAATGCAATAATTCATGATGTCCATTCAGGTTAGTATATCTCCCCGAAGAAGGTTTATTTATATAGTCTACGTATGTCAATGTATCCAAATACAATCAGACGTGCCCGTCTTCTGAGTTTTGCATACGCACCCGTTTTCTGCGGGTGCAAAGTTAGCTTGAGCTTCCGTGTTATTTCGAAGGTAAAATTTGTTCGCATTTAACCTACTGCGTACAAAAGGTCAAACCTTCCATGCCTCATTTTTCCCAGAGTCAAATGGCACAGTACCAGTGAACCTATGGGCTGTAAAGTGTCCTTCCAAACTGGTTAACATAATACCTTTGACCATTAGCTGGTCCCTAGTGGCACACGGAGTAATCTGAAAATCTGCACTCTGAAATTCACAGCATGATCCGTGATGTAGAGGTACATGTATATTGTATAAGCCTGGCTTAGTCTCCATTAGGTGGTCCAAAATAAGCGGCCTTGAGGGCACAGTATATAGGGCAAACCAGTGTATAAATGACCTGGTAAAAAACATGGCCTGATTGTTGACCTCCACGAGTTAGCCTATCGGAATTTTTGTCCTGCGGATAATTCATTCACGGCATATTATAGATCCATTGTCATTTTTTATATCTTGAAAAATATAAGATAGCCTATATTCGCTATAGTCTAATAATAATAGTAATAGTAGGCCTAATAATAATAACAACAACAACAACAATGATAATGATAATAACCTATTTTGAGTTAATTAGATCTAGTTGTAAGCGTAAAGGCTGTCATGTTTTGCGCATAGGCGCACTTGTACAGCCGTTTTACATGCGATATGCCAGTCAAACCTGGTGAATGAGAACGCTGATTCAGTCGCATCGGTTCTAATAAAGACACACATCAGAACTACATTGCTCAATGATTAATTGTAATATAATGCTATAGCAGTTTAGTCGATGCCACTATATATAGCAAAAACCAGGTAATTGGAATAAAGGTGCATGCACAGCTTATTGTAAGGAATTTTCTCAACCGCACATGAATGACGTAGGCTACATGTATTATGCTTGTGACCCAGTGAGGCTCTGGAGGAAAGTCATCTATTATATATGAGATTTGTTACACGTGCTGAAAAGATATTATGGCATTAAATCGATTTCAAAAAGAGCGAATTCGCATCATTGCTGGCTTTCAAGATGGCTTAATAGGCTTGTTTATACTTAATTTTTTATACTTCAAATGAAACTTCAAGTGAGCGCTCGTGAATAAGCTGGTGCCATGTGCTGGGCCTTCGATTGGCGCTTTAGAAGTTTGAAAATTACGACTTTCAGACTTTTAAGAAATTCCTATTATAAGGATCAAAATCAATTGTTATGGAAACGTTTGATTCAACGCTCTGCCTGGCAAAATCCGGCGCCTGGCGTACCCCCAAGGGTACTGGGGTAGCCTACGCGTACCACAGTTTGAGAACCTCTGATGTAAAGTTTAAGAACGCAAAATACAATAATTAATTATTGGAATAGTCATTTGAAAATCTATTCACGTCACTCAGGACTACACACTCATCTCGCATACCACATCAGCAGCAGTAGCAACAACAACAACAACAACAACAACAACAACAACACTAACAACGACAGCTAATGATGCTGAGCTGCCGCTGCTGCTGTGGTATTTACTGCAGCAACAGCTGTGATAATAATAAAATAATTATTACAACTCCTAAATCTTATGCCATCTGTAGAAAGCATCGAATGGTAACAGCAGTGATAAAAAAATACCATATAAGAGCTGGTTTCTAATAATGGATCTTAAACCGAAAAAAGTTGGATGTCTGCCAGGAACAGCCAGACGTGACTCGTGAGGCGGTTTCCTGAGAACAAAGACCTGCATGTTGAATTGGATTGCCCCACATTCCCCCACGTTGTCACCAGCAGGCATTGTCATAATCACAAGTCCAATTAAGCTCTTATTTTTAATCAGCGCGGTGCCATAATCAGCCGTTCGATTCCCGAAGGTGGCTAATTCAGAGATTCAAATCTCGGGCTAGCACGGTCCGTCCACGGGGACCTAAATGGCGTGGCGACACTAATCATCTTCGATACGGCAGTGTCGTTAAACATGTAGGCCTAACAACACAACATCAGCCACTGTTCGCATTCTGCCATTGCCAGTCCAAAGCCTTGATAAAGGAGGAGGATGACGCTAATAATCTCTGATATGGAAGTGTCGTTACACATGTAACAAGCCAAATCAACAGAATGAGAGTGGTCACTTTTTCTTTATCCGTGGAATCTATTAATATGAATGCGAATGGTAAGTAGTACTGTAGTGCTACATCAGTGGAAATATGTATTTTCGCATAGGTTTGCATGACAGATTGGAAAAAAGGACAGTATGATTATAGCCTGCGGATTGTTAGATGATAGTCAATAATAATTGAATATAAACAAATTAGGGAGACATAGGTGAATGTGGAAAGCGGGTTAGTAAGCAGGAAAGCAGTAAAGGGGAAACAGGACTAAAGAAACAAGTGAGAAAAGGAGTCTGTAAGCTAATTTAATCAGTGCACGACGATTGTCGTACAGCGACGCAGGTAGGCCAACTGCAAATTGGCGCGCGGCGTCTGGACAGGTGATTGTCTGGACAGCGCGTGATGTCTAGACGAGCGTACGTTGAGTGTACAAGGAGGGAGTGGAAGTGAAGAAGGAGTGTTGTGTGTTGAGAGCCGTTGAGATAGGCTGTAATAGTTGTTGTTGAGTTGCGATAGAGTAGACTGATGAAGGTAGTAGTCGTGTAGTTGTTATGATAACGCAAGTGTAGTCATTGTTGTGTTGTTGCTGATCGTTTTACTTTACATCGGATTTTGGAGTATAATAAGAAGACTTAAACACGTCGTCGTTGTTGGTTACAAAACAGTGAAAGTCTGTAGATTCTTTACCTAGCCATTTAGCTAATGAAACAGTTATCTAGGGATAGGCCTATGCTACCACGAACTTATACGAAGAAGCTTCCGAAGAGACTGATAGGAGGAGGTGATCACAAGGAGGTTATCACAGAGTCAGTGTATAAGAATGGAAGAATACAGAAAAGAAGGAAAGTTGAAGTGTGAAGGAAGAAAGGAGTGAGAGAAGGGAGGGAGGAAAGGGAAAAAGAAGACGTATACATTCGATCTGGTAGGCACCGAAATGTGTTGTTACATGTTTAACGACACTGCCATATCGAAGATGATTAGTGTCGCCACGCCATTTAGGTCCCCGTGGACGGACCATGCTAGCCCGAGATTTGAATCTCTGAAATAGCCACCTTCGGGAATCGAACCGCGACCCGCACGCTCTCTTTCACAAAGTAGCGTGCAGACGCGCGGCCATCGACCTTACCGGTGCAGGTCCCGATATCAATCTGTTTGCATTTTATATATGTCTACCTACAGTCCTACACAATGTGCACCCGCGCCCAATCTATTCGTGTAAACTGTCAAGTGCAAACTTGTAAAGTAAACGAACACATTGCTTGGTCGACTGTCTTGAATTACGGTGCATCACGTGACTCCATATTGATCTTAGTTGACTACGGGTATATTATTATTATAAGTAATTACACTACTCTGAGTACTCTCAAATCTGGTTATAGCCGCTTAACTTCGCCACTGATTGTACTCCGCCAGTGCCAGTCCCAAGCCCGGATAAAGAAGGAGGGCGACACTAATCATCTTTGAAAGGGCAGTATCGTTAAACAACACCAAGCCGGTTTTAGCCGCTAGATAGCGGCAGTGTCTTGGCTGCCATTAAACTATCACATTCATTTGTTAGTTCAATACTATAGCCTGATAAACAATTGCATATTAGACCATATTCTAGCGCTATAGAAGTCACCATTATTAGGCCTATCAATGCTACCTTATATTGCAATTGACACAGAAAAGCTGTAACTGGGTCAGAACTCAGAACGAGATGTAGGCTACGTATAGATTATAGAATATTGTTGTATTTGATCATGGTAAGTAATCACGACCTAATTAGCTTAGACCTAATTTTTTCTAATGGACTCAAGACAGCAGATACGAAGCAGACTATCTCTTCATGACTACGGTAGGCTACATTGTGGTTCAATAATTCAATGCTGGAATAGCCTAATTGTTTCGTTTTATATCGGTGTATGACGGTGATGCTTTGTATTGTTTCCATTCCAGGTCAACGGTGGTGGTAGTAGGGGTGGTGGTGGTGATGGTGGTGGTGGTGGTGGTGGTGGTGGTGGTGGTGGAGGCTGTGGTGGTAGTGGTGGAGGAAGAGGTGTTGTTGTTGGTGGTGGTGGTGATGGAAGTGGTGGTGGTGGTGGAGGTGGTGCATGGTGTTGGCGGTGGTGGTAATGCTGGTGGTAGTGGAGAAGGTGGTGGAGGTGGTGGTGGTGGAGGAGGAGGATGAAGAAGTGGGAGTGGTGGTGTTGGAGGAGGAGAAGGAGGAGGAGGAGGAAGTGCATGGTGGTGGTGGTGGTGGTGGTGGTGGTCGTTGTCGTCGTCGTGTCGCGGCGGTGATAGGCATTCACATTTTCTTGCTTCTTTTTGTCTTCTTGTCCCGTTGTCGTTTTTATTCTTCCTCTTTGTCTTCACCCTCCTCTTCCTCCCAATTGATTTCCATTCTTTCCATGCTCCACCTGTTCTGCTCGGCCTACAATTCAGATTCTATACTTTCCCAGCCAACTACCTCCCTCTATAGCCATCGCACCTTTGTGAAATATGAAGAACTTCGCAATCCAAGTGCTATTCACGTCACCTGGCTTTGTGGACATTGAGTCCAACAGATTAATTCCTACATCTCAGCAGAAATTTTATACAGCTTCCCGATGCATTATAGTACAGTATTATTAGACTATAATTATAATATATTTATTAGACTATATATATAATATATTTATTAGACTATAGGCCTATAATATAATATATTTATTAGACTATATAATATAATATATTTATTAGACTATATAATATAATATATTTATTAGACTATATAATATAATATATTTATTAGGCTATTATAATATAATATATTTA
>OX243812.1:38507143-38514643 GCA_945859605.1 Lumbricus rubellus
AATGTCCAACAGTAATAGCGATTGTGTCAAGTCTCCATCGCACAATAGAAGAATCTAGATAGATAGATGCAAAGAAAGGACGACAGAGTCACAGAGACGCAGGCTATTCAACTTTAAATATATATATAAATTATATATATAATTATATATATAAATTATATATATATAATTATATATAGCCTATATATATGTCCCATGCATGGCTGACCACTGATGACTTGACCAGTGTGGCTTCCTCCTTCGCAGAAGAGCACATAAAACTCTAGTCTTTGTTGTCCGGCATGATCATTAATTGCTACTGTCGCCGCTCTTATACATATATACATATATATTATATATATACTATATTATATATTATATACTATATATAGTCTATATATACATGTAGTTGTTGCTTGCTGCATGTGTCGCTTCTTCATGCCGGTGTAATTCGCTTGCAATATCACTGGTGTCAGAGGAAAAGTCATCAAGTCTTTAGCTGCGTTCGTTTAACGACCATGCATGCAGGCGTTAAAAGCGAACTCTCTCTCTCTCTTGTTGTTCCTCGAAGGATATATGCAACTTAATCTGTAGAATAGACAACGCGGCTATTCTACATGCTATATGATCTCGAATGAATTCCACGCATATAGCATATATAAATGTATCCATGATACATGATACATATAATCCATAGATTGTGTTATCCATACATGAAGCGCCACTGTGTCCACGATAAAGTAGATCACACAATAAAGGGTCATAACTCGGTCAAAACGTTCAGGATTTGTCTGAAATTTCACATACAGCCACAGTGGCCATAGTTACACGAGATCCTATAGCCGATTAGAAATATTCGTCAGTTTGCCAAATTTATGAGCGTTTGAGATGCAGCACCGAAAAATGCAACTTTCCAACATGCAAAAGCTTAAAGGAAGCAAAATTCAGCAAAAAAATTATGCTCATTGTGTCATTTTTGTTCACGAACACACGACCGTAGACGTAGTAGTGTAGTAGCTGCCCCGGAAGACACTCGGCTTCATATCTGCAGCTGTGGCCGCCTAGCAGTCCAGACCTCGATCCGGGTGCATGTATCGGAGTAGCGCGTTTTTCGTTCCCGTAGATCTATTTATGACATCGATAAGCGTAGGGCGCGTCTGATTGAAGAGTGGCAGCTGTTTGACCATGTGATCATCGACCGGACCATCAAACAGTAGCGTCTATGTCTACGGCTGTGTGTTCGTGAACAAAAATGAAATTTTTAGCGCTATTCATAGATGAATTTTGCTTCCTTTCAGCTTTTTCATGTTTGGAAAGTTGCATTTTTCGGTGCTGCATCTCAAACGCTCATAAATTTGGCAAACTCGCGAGTATTTCTAATCGGCTTTAGGATCTCATGTAAATATGGCCACTCTTGTTTTGTGTAAAATTTCAGACAAATCCTAAACGTTTTGACCGAGTTATAAAACTTTATTCTGTGATCTACTTTATCGTGGACACAGTGTATAACGCAATCGGTATATACACTGTGCCCCATAAAAAACACACCAAAAAACTTTGTCACAAAACGCATGTAAGTCTAATGTTAAATAAGAAAAAGTAATGTTTCATTTAAGAAGATGTTCGAAGTGATGTCCCTTCGCATGAACGCAGGCTCTCAGCCTTGGCCGCCAGTGTTCAATAGCTTTGTCAATGACACTCTGCTTCAACTGTGCCCACACAACGATGAGGCGCTCCTTCAACTCGTTGATGTCCCGTATTGCTGTCTGGTAGATGCGTTCCTGTATTAGACCCCAAATTCTGTAGTCAGCGGGATTGAGGTCTGGTGAGTTTGCTGGCCAGAGTTCCGGTCCAGTGAAGCTTGGTGTTTCACGTCGCAGCAACGCAATGGTGTCCTTTACGCGATGTGCTGGGGCGCTGTCCTGCTGGATAATGAATAAGTCGCTTGACATCCCCCTGATCGCTGGCAACATCTGCTCCATCAACAGGATTTTCCTGTAATATTCACCGTTGACCTTCACCCCAGGTTCAACGAAGAACAATTCCGTGCACCCGAACTTCGAGACGGCGACGGAGACCATCAGTGAGCTGAGTTTTATAGAAGATTTTCGAAAAGTTTTTTTGTGTGTTTTTTTATGCATGGGGCACAGTGTATATAAATTTATATATATATACATATTAATTATAAATTCCAAGAAAGAATATATTCGTGTAGCCTATACATTGTACGTGCACAATAACGGAGAGTGTTATACTGTATTTACGGCTCATAGAAAGATTGGTCGGAAGCCATAGCCAGATTATAACTTGCTCAACGGAATAATTATATCCTATATACACAGGTATAGACTACACATGCAGCACACATACATTACATACTTACTTAAATATATGTGTAAGATTAAGTTCAAGTATATAAACTTATAGATTGGAGTATATATCGGACGGTTTCTGACCGGTATACAACTATACATGCTCTCTATATATTAATGTTTACGCCCATATATTGGCTACATTTTCAACGGCTGATGTTTATAAATATTTTATGTACGTGCATATTTTATCTTCGCCCGCGTTTCATGATGTTTCTCGTCACCCCGGAAGTCATCTAGCAGCCGCAATATTCTCCTTCGAGTATATTAATATTATCTACCAACCATGCATGACGTCACATCAGATCATAATATATAGTTATAGTTTGGTGCACCATAATTCATACGCCATGTATACATATATACGCTATTATATATACATATATATACATATATATACACATATACGCTATTATACACACTCGTAACTTCTATCAAAACCATCACTCTCACCTCTCTGCCCTTCTGTCCATGAATACGTAAGATAACCAATAGATTGGCTTTCTGCATATAGGAGGCGACTGGCTTCCCTTTCCCCCTTTCCCCGTTTCCCCCTTTCCCCGTTTCCCCCTTTCCCTCACCGTGGCATAACCATTAATCGCCGACGGAGGACCTGTATAGGTTGAAATTACAGCTGATCCGTCGCTTGAGTCTGAGCATACAGCGTACAATTACTGCATGCAGCAGAAGACGAGCGATGATGCATGGTCCTGCAGCCGCTGAGAAACTGTTTGCTTGTATTATTGTATATATCATGGCATGATCTATTAGACATCATCGTCGTCGGATAAGTTGAGGTCGGTGAGACGAAGACGTATGTCTCATGAGTGCGAACACCAACCAACCAATCAACCAATCAAACAACCAATCATCCAACCAAACAAACAATCAATACAATGTAATATATTAAATGATTGGCTTCAGTCGTCATCCATGTGAAGTGATGGGTCACGTGGAGTATTCACTATCAGTTATGTGTTTGTAGCCATGGACAACAGTTAAGGAGGTAGGCTACGTCCACAACTGCATGAACACCCATCCGGCTCGATCGACCAAAAGACGACAGACAGACAAACAAACAGACAGACAGACATACGTATGCACGTATGTACGTACATACATAACATACAGACAGACATATATTCACAACATGTTCAATTTTAATGAACCATATAGATCTATAAATAATAGACTCCAAACTTTACAGGGTCCTGTATGTATGCAGTCACTTCCATAAGCACTAAATTGGAATAGCATTGCATACTGCATAGCCTATCAGAATGTTTTTTGTATGTGCACTTGTTATAGCGCCCCTTCAGGCTCTCTCTCTCTCTCTCTCTCTCTCTCTTTCTACTCAGAGGCGCTTTCGAATGCAGAGCGGACACTGCATCGGAGTTTCACGCCGAAGCGCTGAGCAATTGTGAGTGAAGGACTTGCCCAAGGTCCTTATGCGGCGAGGTGGATTCTAACCTCGAACCTTCCGGCTCCAAGGCAACGACGCCACCACTACACCACCGCGCCCCACGAATATTGCATTATAAGGGACGGACTTAACCGTATACGGTTCGCATTCCTCACCTGTATATAGCCTACGGTCGATTAAAACGCCTTCAAAGAATTAATCTAATGCAGACCAATACACTGATAAAGTTGTTTCGTATAATTATCCAACGATTGTGTCTTATGCTTTTTCTTTCCATGCCTTGAAGTTTAATTCGTAACGAACATCGATCATATAGCCTACACACAAATCAACCCTGCACTTTATGCCTATTATTGCACTCTTTCAGCTTACTCGTTTTCGCGCCATGCACAATTGCACATGACTTGTGCTAAGCATACACACTTCCCTTGGCCAGCTATATAATTACTTGTGCAAGGCCGTGACCATCGAGATTACTGATTCAGACGGTCGTGGTAAGGACCGCTACAAAGCCTACTCTATGGATGTACAGAAGTACAGAAGTACGTATTCAAAACTGTACAACTATAATTATGCTTACTGGGACAAGTAGTTGGGCAAGTAAGCTTACATGTAGGCTAGTTGGGTTGCAAGTATAGTTCTACACTCTACAGGTTTCGTCGCATGCAGTATTTTGAGTGATTTACCCCATCTTAGGGCAGTATACTCTGAGTGAGTGAGTGAGTAAGTGAGTGAATGAGTGAGGGAATGAGTGAGGAGATGAGTGAGGGAATGAGTGAGTGAGTGAGAGGGTGTGTGGGTGGGTGGGTGAGTGAGTGAGTGAATAAGTGAGTGAAATATATGATCTGTTGACTCTGCAGGTTCTATTTCCATGCATATAGGTTTTGATCGATGGTCTTAAGACCGCGGTTGAAAATTAAGTTCTGCGAAGAAACTCTTCTGAAATATTGATAAACTTCTGCGAATCAGTCTGACACGTTTGCGGGTTCATCCATCTTAACTTTGATCATGCAAGATTACAACGAACCACATAATCTCGTCTAATACACGACGACTAATACTCCTAAAAGGACAATAGAGTGAACCCTACGAACCGCTAACCTTATATACGAACCTTTAAAGGAACCTGCTGCAGTCATAAACCCAGATTTGAGCGTTACTCCATCAGATGCGATTGTCCATGCCAGTTCCGACTTATAGCCACGTTGCCTTTGGACAAATCATTCGCGACGTAGGTATTCAGACGCATTTCTCGAGGACTCGGCAGCAGCATCAGCATCAGCATTTGAAATGTCATGTGCACATCATTGTTGTAGCGCTAATGCAGACTGCAGTCATCATCGTCGACGGGAACCACATTAAGTACATTTGGCAACGACGACGTCAGCGGCTAAGTCAGCGGCGGCGGCGAATAAGAAGGCTAAGTGTATCATGTGACCCGAACCACGGTGGTCGGTAGCGACGGTCGAACGGGCGAGGACTACTACCAGCGCTTGAAAGCGGATAGTGTAGTGTTGTTGTTGTTGCCTATGATTAGCCAACTTCTGTGGCGCTCCCTCCTCGGCGTGCAAGCTACAGAAGACGTCGTCGATGGTGGTGGTCGGTTCATGTTTCTATCGAGATACAAGTCTTGACTTTGAGGTAGAAATCTCGATAAGAGCAACGAATGATGCGTGTAATTAGAGAATCGTGTGGTCCTGCTGCTGCTTTGGAAGGTCAAACTCAGCTCAGCTTCTTTCATGCGTCGTTCATGCTATATAGTGTGTTTGCAAGTCTTGACTGCAGCGAAGTCGAAATATCAAACGGAGCAACGAATGATGCGTGTAATTAGAGAATCGTGTGGTCCTGCTGCTGCTTTGGAAGGTCAAACTCTGCAGCTCAGCATCGTTCATGCGACGTTCATGCTACATGTATAATCTGCATGGCAAAGACACGGATCAAACGATGTCCAAGAATCGAGCGAATACATATAAATATAGGATGCATGCATGGAAGTTGATCTTTGTTACTCTTTTACTGCCTGTATAATTATAAGCTAAAGGTGATTCGCATAGAAATACAGCAGCAATGACGGAGCGAGACACGCACACAGTCTGTATTCTCCTCTTTGATCTCTTTGGCTACATGTACGTGCCTCTGTCTTTGGCTGTCTGTCAGAGACAGAGGCACGTAGCCAAAGAAATCAAAGGGGACATACTGTGAGCAGCACACTTTGAAGTCATTTGCGACACACGACTGAGCGCGAACAGAACGCACAGCTGACAACAATGGTCATCGAAGCACACGCGCTTAACTTCGACTTATAATTGTCGTCGAGTATAATACCATCTCTCATAATCAGACGACACAAGACACGTCTCTGTCTCTATCTGTCTCTCGCTGTCCTTTTCTCTTTATCTCTGTGTCTCTCTATCTGTCTCTGTATCTCTGTCTCACACTACATATGTATATACACTTACTGCTAAGCTGCCTATAAGTTATAGGCCTTAAAAGTTGAACAAATACTTCTGGCCCACCCTGTATATACCAATGAAGATTTTCCAGATTATCAGACGGTTTTCTGACTAAAAGAATACCAATGTGTAACCTATATATAATATATATATATATATAAATGTGTATATATATATAAATGTGTATATATATATAAATGTGTATATATATATATTTATTTGCGACTGGCCGGTTCCAACTTCCAAGCAACTTATTATTGTTCATATGATTCTGTTTCGTCTTATCCGCTTTGGCTGCAGACGTCAATAATAATTCAGTTGATGTTTTGCTAGTTTAGGTCTATACTAGAAACACAACATTTATTGTGTTTGTCTTTATAATAATTATCAGGAATTAGTTGCTGTTGGTACGACCAGCAAATACTTTGCATTCTTTTTTTCGAATTCGCAAAACTTCAGACTTGCGGCAAGTCTGAAGTCAGATGCTTAACTTTAAGGATCGGGAGCGCTCCTGGGTGGTAGCCGTTCCAGATGCAACTTTTTCAGTCTCCGGACAATTTTTTATCACCTGAGAGATCATGCCCACCACGGACACAGAAACAATGAAATAATGATAAGTTTTGAAATGTGCAAAAGCTGCCAAATTCACGCAACAATGTTCAGGACAATCATAGTTTGATTGAAAGCTAGATAATTCTACACGTAGGCTACATTGTACAAGTAGAAGGTCAAAGTCAAGGTCGATAGCTTTTATTCGTAGATCTCAGCTGTCCGAAGAGGCAATTAGCGATGCGAACACAGAAAATATTGTGCAAGCGAAGAACCCGAATAATAATTGACGAAAGTTGAGCACTCGTCCGAAGAGAAATGAGCGCATGAGCAGCACACCACGAGGGCGCCACTGTACTCTACAGTCTAGGCTACAATCCAATTCAGTCGAGCATCCACGCTACAGTTATCAATTATCCAATGCCGTCCATACTCAAGTGGAATTTGCGATATTGATTTCTTACTCTAGTACTCACTTCTTTCTGTCTGTCTGCCTCTGTCTCTCTGCTACTGTGTGTTTCTTTGCCTATTCTTCCTTGTTCGTGGTAATCTGCCTGTCGACAAGTTTTCCTGTCACTTTCCATCTGACTTCCTCACGTTGACCACTGTCACCACTCTGGAGTCTGGAGTCGAAGAAGAGAACTTGGAAATGAATATTTGCTCGTCAATCAGCGCTTTTCATCGTGAACGATAAGGAAGTCACTGCGGCAGGACTAAAGCAGAG
>OX243812.1:38517143-38523114 GCA_945859605.1 Lumbricus rubellus
ATACTATACAATACATGTATGTGCTCAAACGAAAGACATCTTTGCCGACAGCACACACACATACACACCCACACATCGCAGATAATATATATATATAAATACAGTGCGCATTCTGTTGACGTATATATATATATATATATATATATATTGACTGAGTGCACTAATGTGTAGGAATGTAGGAATGTATGTATCTATATATATTTGTATATTTGCCATATTTATGTAAATATGACGTACCGGATGACAGTCTATAGATATACACCTGAGATGAATGTCGTCTCCACTCATACATGTAAAAAAATATATATGTATATATATGGCCATATGGATTTACATGTATACGCGGTCGTCATGCAGTGTATACGACAGAGTGGTCTTATGGACTGTCGTAGCAAATTAGTCTTTAAATGAAGTAAATGCAAACATAATGACTTTTCATCGTATATAAAAGCACATACATGTACAGACGCCGACCGCAATATAAATAAGCAATGTGTGCGTGCGTGCGTGCGTGCGTGGGTGTGTATGCATGCGTGTGTGTGTGTGTGTGCGCGCGCGTGTGCGCATGTGTGTACGTAGGTGTGTGGGTAGGTGTGTGTGTTTGTGCGTGTGCGCGCGCGTGCGTGTGTGCGTAGCCTAGTAGGTTTGCGTGCGCGTGTGTCGGTGTGCAAACTTGCATGCCATATGCGAGCGGGTATACATATGTCTGTACAACTCTGTATATGATGCATATTATAATATGTGTTGCATGTGTATACAATGTATATACACGCAGTTGCTATATGCACGTATGAACACATATTAACAATGTATAGGTTACACGTTGTCGTGAGTACGCATTTATATGCAGCCAGCATCTGTACGTATACGATGCATAAGGCATCAGATGCTGCAGCAGCATCGTCCAATGCATCTGCACCTATATTAGATATCAAAAGAAATTTATTGGCAGCATACCCATTGATGCATACATCTTAATACAGACATGATGCATGTCTATATAAAATATTCATAGTCTACTTATATATGCATCTGTACAGCATACATGTATAATTGTATATAATTATGTCTACATATGCTTCCATCTGGCGATTTTCCTTCAGCATCCATTAGCACAAGTTCTTCGTAAATCTGTATGTTTGAACATGTGTATTGTATGTATGCATGCATGTACACGTATGTATGTATGTATGTATGTATGTATGTATGTATGTATGTATGTATGTATGTATGTATGCATGCATGTATGTATGCATGATTGTATGTATGTATGTATGTATGCATGTATGTATGTATGTATGATTGTATGTATGTATGATTGTATGTATGTATGTATGCATGTATGTATGTATGTATGTATGTATGTATGTATGTATGTATGTATGTATGTATGTATGTATGTATGTATGTATGTATGTATGTATGTAAGTATGTATGTAAGTATGTATGTACATGTATGTATGTATGTATGTATGTATGTATGTATGTATGTATGTATGTATGTATGTATGTATGTATGTATGTATGTATGTATGTATGTATGTATGTATGTATGTATGTATGTATGTATGTATGCATGCATAATTGCATATGCATTACATAGGTATGCAAATGTTTATTGGTGACTTTTATCGATTCTTCTTTTCCATCGAACTTCGTGATTCATCCGACTGTTTTTTACCTTGAGTACGAGACATCGATGGAGTCCGTTGGTCTCTCTGACTATATAATCACCGGACTTCAACCTGCTTCTTCTCCTGCTACAGTGGATCATGATTTAGTGGAGTGGTATTTCACTTGAATGGACGATCATCAACTGGTGATGCAACTATACTGCAGTGTATACATAGTAGTTATGATAACAACTGCATGCAGCTTAACTATAGGCATCTGCAGATACAATACGGTTACTTGGCGCTGACAGTTTTATGGGCGTCGATTATAAATAACATCGCAGTTCATATTATAATGTAATGTAATGTAATGTAATGTGAAGAGTGGTTTTGTTTTACGCGACCACATGACAATAACTTTATGTTTTGTGAATGGAAACATTTTCGAAATGCTTAAGTCGCAGCTGTCTATCTGATGACTGCTGTATGTATAGCTAGGAGGAGGAGAAAAACGAGGACGAGGAGGAGGATGAGGATGAGGATGAGGACGAAGAAGAATTCGTATTTTAGCAACAGCTTATGACAACAGAGGCCGTTGCCGTCAGCGAAAAATTTGTTTGGCATATTAAGCTTACATCACATTTATAGTCCTCGAGCATGCGTCAGGTTCTTCTATACAATGTATATAACCTTCTTAGAACTTTCTTTTAACAAGACGCTAAATTAATTGGCATTACGTATCTCGTCAACATTCTGTCATATATCCCAAGTGATTGTACTACATAATTAATTGGACGCGGTGGTGTAGTGGTGGTGTCATTGCCTTGGAGCCGGAAGATTCGAGGTTCGAATCCACCTCTCCGCGTAAGGACCTTGGGCAAGTCCTTCACTCACATTTGCTCAGCGCTTCGGCGTGAAACTCCGACGCAGTGTCCGCTCTGCATTCGGGAGCACCTCTGAATAGAGAGAGAGCTTGAAGGGGCGCTATAACAAGTGCACATACAAACTATAATTATTTTATCGACTGCAATCTCGCCTTTGGCAAGAGTTAATTAGCATTCATAATTATTGGATCAATAAACACAGTAAAGGTCTAGCTGTCTTGCACCATGTTAAGTGTCAATGGATAGACGCAAAGTGCAAACTATATATATAGACAGATTCAATTTTTCAGCAATATCATTCACGAGTAGGTTTCGCCATATTTTTTTCTGTGCGATAGTCATGGCAATCCAAAAATACTGCAGCATTGCAAATGAATTGGACGATCTTGTAATAACATGCAGGCTAGTTATGCAGTATACACAGCAGCTATGGCATGCTTGTTGTTATAACAGAGACATTCAGAGGCAGAAACCGAGAGAGAGAGAGAGAGAGAGACAGACAGACAGACAGACAGACAGACAGACAGACAGACAGACAGACAGACAGACAGACAGACAGACAGACAGACAGACAGACAGACAGACAGATAGACAGACAGACAGACAGAGAAAGAGAGAGAGGCAGACAGGCAGACAGACAGGTAGAGATAGAGAGATGGTTGGTTCCGAGTTTTAAATTGTCTTGAAAGACCCTCGGATCAGAATAGACCGATAGCAATGTCAATGGATTGTCATTTACTCCTCAATTGTAGTCCATGCAGCATTGCAGCTGTTTGATCCTCTGCGGCTCTGACTTTAAAGACCGATTCATTCGCCGCCTGCATTACATCGCAGCTCTGCCACTTTTCTCTGTCCAATGCCTGTCTCTGTATGGTCTCTGTTCGCTTCTCTGTCTATCTGTGTGTCTCCATACAGATATGTGTGCGTCTGCTTCTTGTTCGTCTGTTTTCCCGCGTGCATATGTCTGCTGCGGCGTGCTGCCTGTCTGTTCACCCGCCTTTGTACATGTAAGTGTTTCGGAAATGTAATTATTGTAATCTGACATTTATAAAACACCAATTCAAGAATGGACTCCTTCCTCAGTGGCGCTTCCAAATCGAGTCAGTGAAATGACTGTCACGTAGAACAGACATCTGCAGCATCTCATGAGGAGCTGTGGAAATGACCAACGTAAACTATACTGAAGAGCCCGAGACACAGGTATACACTACTCGAATAAGGAGAACCATGCAGCTGTGTAGGCTATGTATGTGCATGCACTTGTTATAGCGCCTCTTCAAGATTAATACTCAGAAGCGCTCCCGATTACAGCGCGGACGCTGAATCAGAGTTTCACGCCGAAGCGCCGCTGAGCAATTGCGAGTGAAGGACTTGCCCAAGGTTCCTATGCGGCGACTCGAGGTAGATTCGAACCTGCAACCGTCCGGCTGCAAGGCAACGAACATACCCACTACACCACCGCGCCTCACAATATACTATACAGATAAAGCTCGCTGCATGCAGGTTTGCTCCTGTTTGGTGCGTATACTCTTAATTTTGTATTCTCCACCCGCTGGTGTCCACTACCCATCCATCATAATAGCGGCCTGACTAACTCTACACATTATTATTTATGTCTAATCTGCATTGCATTGTATGTCCACGTTTATGCAGTAATCGTGCGTTCGATATAAATTCTTTCACTCGGCCACCGGTGGTAACGGATGAATCCCAAGAGAGTGCTGCAGTACACGAGGGAGTCAATGCATGGCATAGCTTGTTGTTGGCTTCCCATGTGCCCTGCTCCATTACCAAGTAAACTGTCTGAGAATTGTCTGTGCAAAAATTACTCAAATTTCGGATATACATGGAGTCGAACTCGCAACCTTATGACGACGTTATTATATACTTGGCATCAACTATGCGTTGCGATATATCCCTGTCCCACATATGTCTCTCCATTCTACTCTTCCTGCAGTCCAGTTGGACCAGTATGGTCTAATGCTGTACACCTTGCGCCTGTAATATGTTCTAGAGCCTCCGGGAAACGTAAATTACGATGAATTATTCAGCGTAATTATACTTCGCGTAAACAACTCGCGAGAAGAAGGAGGAGGAGGAGGAGACGACTGATTCCCTTCCGCAGGCACTAGGGGCGTGGAGGGGAAAGGGAGAAGGGTGCCGTTGCTGCCATCAGTGACAAGTGCACCCCCGTCGTCTGTCTGCAGGAGTGGTAGACCAGCGGCGGGTGAATCGGTCAATCATAAACCGGGAAATGCATCAGGTGGTGAGCACACGACGGACGCTTTCTCCCGTTGCCCCCATTTTTCCCCCAGGTATATACAAAGATTAGCTGTACATATGTCTTCTTCCGTCGCTGGCTCCGCATGACCTCTAATTGGCTGATGGCTAATGCATCCGACCGACTCTCTCCTAGCATCAGTGTTGCTGGCACATCCCCTGATATTACAGTTGATCGCCAACGCTCAAGTGGACTATGCGTCCTTGTGTGTGTGTGTGTGTGTGTGTGTGTGTGTGTGCGTAGGTGTGTGTGTGTAGGTGTGTGTGTGGGTGTGTGCATATGTGTGTGTAGGTGTGTGTGTAGGTGTGTGTATGTGTTTGTATTTGTGGAAGTGCCATTTCATTATGTATATTCGTTTACTAGGAAGACCAGACAACATGCACTCTCCTTGAAATGCGCTGTATCCATCATCATCATATACTTGATCTCAAATTCTAGCTGGTAACCATCTCCCTTCTCCTTTGCGCACTGAACGGTTCGCCATATTTGAAGCGCTTCAAAAATATTTGAATACAATAAAAAAAATACAATGCGCAACAACTGGGCATAAAAAGAAACTATAGCCTACAAATGAACTTGAATTTTATTTAAGGTGTCATAAATCATTTAGCTATAGTCATTGTGGTCATGTTTTATACTGATCGTCGATGTAGACTTCGGGGAGAAAAGTGTGTCATCCTTTGGTGGCATGCAGAGCGAAGTCATGCGACAAAGGCTACGGAAGTAGGCCTATAGGACTATGAAGGCTATATTAAGAATAGACTATTGTTAATTCGTGTAGCCTATCTGACAATAATTTATGACTAATACATGTATCGAAGAACATGGCTAATACACATAGACCAATATATATTATATGGTATACGAATATGACTGACGTATGTATAATAATATATTGCCAGTGTATGTAGGCCTATACTTAATCATTTGGTCGAATATGTATAAGTAGATAAGTAACTATGGGTTTAAACTCAAGTCATGTTTAAACTCAAGTCATGTTTAAACTCACATCATGTTTAAACTCACATCATGTTTAAACTCAAGTCATGTTTAAACTCAGCGTATGTTTAAGCACAGACCACTTCAACTTGGAGAGCGGTCAAAGGTCAATTGCTTTGTAACCCCATTTATTTGTATAGTACTTGCCGTCCAACCCTAAGTGCCCTCCCTCCCTCCCTCCCTCCCTCCCTCCC
>OX243812.1:38523314-38580814 GCA_945859605.1 Lumbricus rubellus
CTTCCTTCTGACTGCCTGACTGTCTCTCCACCCACACGTCTAACTGTTTGGCTCTCTAACTCTATAATAGGTCCATATTGTTTCTGTGGCATGCCGCTGTCTGTTCGCCTGCTTACAATTATGTCTGCATTTTAGCACAACTAAAAACGCGTGATCAATTATTGAGTGCACGCATAACGTGTCTGCCTGCATGTATCTGTCTGTCTGTCTCCCATGCTGCTACAATTGTCGCCTGTTGATCTCTCCTGAGGTCGTCGCCGTTGTCCACTGTCCACCCACGCAACTAATGGCTTGACGGCATCCGAAGTGGATGTACGTATAGTTGTATAGTTGTATAGTTGTATATAGTTGTATAGTTGTATACCCCGGAGCAGCAGCAGTAGCAGCAGCGACGTGGACCCATCCTACCATCCATCCATCCGTGCGTCCATCCATCGTTAGTGGACCGACCAAGCATGCTGGAGACGATACCAGACTACTTCCTGTTTTTGGTTGGCGTAAACAACTCGATGTCCAGCTCTGGACATTCAGCTGACAACGGCACGTACTGACCACTGACCACTGTCCACTCTCCTCTCTCTTCCTCTCTCTAAATATTATATTACATGCGACACTCATAATTAATTAATCATAAAGCACAGTTTGGTTTCGCATTAGACATTTCGTGTGGATGGATCGCAGCTGTGAAGATGTACCGCGGGCAGTTCTTGTAGCCTATGATCCAACTTTCTGTTGTTCTGACGCCTTAACCAAGGCCGTAGCTAGGGGGTGTTTTGGGAGTTTGAACACCCCCGAAATGGAAAATGTAAAAAATAATATAATGCATTTACAAGCACATGATGTAAAAACCATGAAATAAAACCATAAAAACACCTTCCGAAATGAAAAATGTAAAAGTAATAGAATGCATTCACTAAGCGTATAGCACATGATGGAAAAAAACATGAAATTAGGCGAAAACTGACAAGAAAGTCGTTTCCGATGTCTGAAAAAGGTCGTCAGAAATTCTCCGCAGAAGAAACACCCGCCGAAATCAAATCCTGACTACGGCCTTGACCTTAATCCTCTCGCGAATTAGATTAAATTTTATTAAAACCAAATGAAGCAGAATATTATTGTAGGTGGTAATCGTATCGTAATATCGATACATAGGCCTATATATAGCGCCTTTCCGATAATGACCACTCAGAGGCGCTTTCAGCACCACTAAATCTCGTGG
The DNA here is from genome assembly GCA_945859605.1 of Lumbricus rubellus. Taxonomy (NCBI): domain Eukaryota; kingdom Metazoa; phylum Annelida; class Clitellata; order Crassiclitellata; family Lumbricidae; genus Lumbricus; species Lumbricus rubellus. Next base: position 38,524,534 of record OX243812.1, read on the forward strand.
AAAGGAATTGCCTTAAAAGAACGAGAGACTGATGGTGATGCATGGAGAAAGACAAGTCATTAGTTGAGTCCTTATCAAGAGAGAAAAGTCATTTCAAATGGTGTGACAAACCACATCAAACGCCCGATGTTGGACAAGAGCAGTCTTAGTCCTCATATCAAAAGTATCAACAATGCGAATCGAGCGTGCACTTCAGTGAAGAAGCGGATAACGGCTTTCGCATAATTTTTTATAGTTCGAGAGGTTTTTAGAGGTAGTTTCCCACTCTGTGCCTTGCCTTGAATGCGCACAATGATGGGAAGCTAATGATTGACTTCAAGCGGGATATTCAATCGTGATATAAATACCGTATTATAGGTCCGTATAATGGTCAAATGTCACGAATGAAGGCAGACTTACGTCACTCGTCCTGTGACTTAGACACGTTTACATTATGTACATATATGTACAGTTTACATATTGTAGGCCTACAGTGGGCTTAAACATCCCTAGTCTCATTGGCACTCAATGCCAATGCGTCGCTCTCAACTTTTCCTTGACATTCTTGAACCAACTGATCGGTTAGTGCTTTGCTTTGATATATGCATTGCAATGGGTCACACAACTGTTTCATCAGAAGGTTCCTAATTTTCTTCGGGATGACTCATATCCTCACTGCACATTCTACTGGTGAGTACATCCCCCCATGTTCGTTCTGCTTAGAACATCGTTATGTACCAATATGCGTATATGGGAAAGAAAGCCACTGCACGAGCGCTCGGTTCAGTTGCATTGCAACGCATATGCAGCCTAAGCAGACATAATAATAATAATAATTATTATTATTGTCTGCTGTCACATTTCATCTGTTGACCATAAACACGATCTCTTCGCTTCTGATGTGCAGCTGATCATGAACTACGTTGTGGCTAAATGCAATTTCAATTAGCTACATGTTCCAGTGATCAGATGAAACTATGCTCGACTTGCTTCAGCAGCGGTCAGTCTTCGCTTATGTGCGGAGGAAAAGAAGCAGTATGTTATATTCGATAAGACATCGCCATTTTTATTGCCAACTTTCTTTCTCTGCTACGATCTCAGCAGCAACATTTATGACCTTGTTAGTTCTAGGCCGCTAACTAGATATGACTCTGCTATAGAAAGACGGCTATCCAAGTTACACCATGCACAATTGCACATTACCCTCATGGGCGTCCGAACGTAGGGGCAAGATGGGGCACTTGCTCCCCTGGAAAATTAATTTTTAAAATTGTTAACTACTACTCTTTTGTTTTTTTAGCAAATTTCTTTGCCCTAAAGCGCAAATGTTGCAAACGATACACAAGTAAAACTGAGAAATTTACATTAAGAAAAATCTGAGAAAACAATAACTCGTTTTCTAAATATTCTGCTTTGAATTTTTCATCTATTGCTAAAAAATTTAAACCGTACCCATTGTGTTTTCCAATTTTCTGTAAAATATTTCTGCGGGCATCTACAATTGCCCTATGCCCTCGTATTGACAGAGCATAGCAGGGAAATCAACGTCTTTGGAAGTACAACGACACAACGAATACGATGGCAATGATTGTCTGGAAATGTCATATTTCATTTTCTGTCACTTCCTACTTCACACGGCCATGCACCCACACTACCAGTGTCACTGGTCACCAGTCTCACTCCGTCGGTCTTACTCTTTCGCTTCCACAACTGCAGCCTGTCGTTCATTTCCATTTCTCCATCTCGCTTTCTCGTTGTTCATCACTTCTTCCTTCCTATACTGCGGCATTTAGTTCGGCGTCTGTCTGTCTCTGTCTCTGCCTCTGTCTCTGTCTCTGTCTCTCTCTCTCTGTCTGTCTCTCTCTCTCTCTGTCTTTCTCTCTCTCTCTCTCTCTTTCTCTCTCCTTCTCCCTCTCCCTCTCCCCCTCTCTCTCTGCTGGCTTACGTCATCGTCGTCAATATATGATGAATAGAAGGGAACATTATCACGGCCACAAGCGACTCAATTTCTACATTCGACCAACGACGACGATGAGTCGAGATGTGTGAGGATGGGCGAGGTGCATGTGCATTGCCCGTGTCAATTATTGATAACACGCTGCACCCTATAGATGCGGTAGGAGAACATGGGACAGACCGCACGCTTCATTAAATAAGTGCATCGTCTAAAAAGTCATCTTCCGATCCATGAATAGAGTTGGGTGGGATGGGGGGCATGGTCGAGGATTGCTTCTGTTGGGGGTTGCTGAGGCAGAGACTCGTCTTCGGTCGTGGGTCGCCGAAGCGTGGGCGAACTAAAGTCTAATTGACTCACCCACTAAAACTCTTTGTATTCATGTATATACAATACATGTATGTATGTATGTATGTATGTATGTATGTATGTATGTATGTATGTATGTATGTATGTATGTATGTATGTATGTATGTATGTATGTATGTATGTATGTATGTATGTATGTTACGTATGTATGTATGTATGTATGTATGTATGTATGTATGTATGTATGTATGTATGTATGTATGTATGTATGTATGTATGTATGTATGTATGTATGTATGTATGTATGTATGTATGTACTATGTATGTTACGTATGTATGTTACGTATGTATGTTACGTATGTATGTAGGTATGTATGTATGTATGTATGTATGTATGTATGTATGTATGTTACGTATGTATGTTACGTATGTATGTATGTATGTATGTATGTATGTATGTATGTATGTATGTATGTATGTATGTATGTATGTATGTATGTATGTATGTATGTATGTATGTATGTATGTATGTATGTATGTATGTATGTATGTATGTATGTATGTATGTATGTATGTATGTATGTATGTATGTATGTATGTATGTATGTATGTATGTATGTATGTATGTATGTATGTATGTATGTATGTATGTATGTATGTATGTATGTATGTATGTATGTATGTATGTATGTATGTATGTATGTATGTATGTATGCATGCATGCATGCATGCATGCATGCATGCATGTATGTATGTATGTATGTATGTATGTATGTATGTATGTATGTATGTATGTATGTATGTATGTATGTATGTATGTATGTATGTATGCATGTATGTATGTATGCATGTATGTATGTATGTATGTTACGTATGTATGTTACGTATGTATGTATGTATGTATGTATGTATGTATGTATGTATGTATGTATGTATGTATGTATGTATGTATGTTTGTATGTATCTATGTATGTATAGGCTGGATGTATGTATCTATGATTCTATGTATGTATAGGCTGGATGTATTTCAGAATCCATCCGTGCAGAAGAACGGGACTGTAATGCAACGCAACTGGGCATTTATATTGCGCCGTGATGTGGAAGCCTCTCCTATATAGAGGCGCTCCCCGTCCCTTCCTCTGCAGATATAAACGACGGATGCTATAGGGTTCGTTAAAAGCGACAACTTCGTGTGAATACGAATTAACGTGGAACATAATCTTTGAAGGTGTCCAGGCGTAGAACCCGGTCAATTGGTGCTATATATATAATATATACATGTATATGTATTATATATTTTAAAGATATATCGGGGAATAATTAGGGAGGATTAGATGGACGTAGCGCTCGTTCACGTCCAATGGCCAACCGTGCCTTCCTACAGCGTTGACAGCAAAACATAGGGCTTCCGAAATACCATGCACTCTGCGCGACGACATCCACTGCATCACTCCGTACAGCAGTATATAGGTGGGACATTCGACTGTCTATATACTCAACAGACCGATGCTTGGTTGAGGAACGAATGCGATCATTAGCTATAGTCACTGCAGGTCGTATACGTAGTGGATGGTCGATGTCAATCTTATAGACAGTGATTCTGTATTATTTCCTCGGTCGTAGACGCCATTTAGTGTTTAGCCTAAACTCGACATCATCCAATATTCTCTTAACGAAAATCTCTCTACGTATACGTAGGTCCAACCAAGATGGATTTCAAACTCATTTGGAGAAGGTTTTTTTAAACAGATTTTAACACCAACAATCGAAGCCTATTATTATAATTATAGACCAATTGAATTGAAAGTTTAAAACCATGACGTCGACCTGGATTTAGAAGTAACCCGAGCGCCCAGATCAGACGAAATTTAAAATGTAGCGTAACATATTTTTTGGCAAGGAACCCTACATGTACACCGTGGTTCAATAAAAAGTAAGCCAAATTGTTTTGCATTTATCTCTAATACCTGATGACATATCAAGCTACAATTTTCCAAATATTTAGAGAAGTGGACCACCAATATGATTCCAAAATTTCATGAGATAAAGTTGAACGCATAAAAAGATATGAATATTTAAACTTCATATGCCGAAATTTCAGTTTACAAGCAATTTTCTATCAGATTCAATAAAATGTTTCCTTATTATCTTCATTGCCTAATGATTAATTATTCTAAAATTTCCCAGATACATTGTATGTAGAGAATTGAACTAGCAATATGACCCCAACAGTATGGTTTGATGATTTAATTAAATAAGATGCTCGAAATGTCCCTATCCTGCTTGAACGCAAGCCTGGAGGCGCTGGCGCCATTGCAATGGCAACAGCAACGTCGATTATCCTCTGGTTTAGTCCATCCCGCACTTCCAACAAGCGTTGCTTCAGATAATTTATATAATGGATTGTTGTCTGGTAGGCTCGGTCTTGCATTACGCTCCACATTTTATAGTCGACAAGATTCAAATCTGGGCTGTTCTGAGGCCATAATGTGGGAGAAATGAAGTCTGTTGTGTCTTTTGTCAGCATTTCGATGGTTTCCTTGGTTCTGTGGGCTGGCGCTGTTCTGTTGAAAAACAAAGCTGTGTTCTGGGACTAGATTTACGATTACAGATAGAAGATTTTGTGACAGCAGAACATCACGATAATAGGCTATATTAAATTTTACTCCAGGATCAACGAAGACTAAATGGGAACGGCCAAGCGTCGAAACCGCAACAGACTTGCTGAAAACTGAAATTTTGGGTGATGACGTTGAAATATCCATATCTTTCTATCCCTTCAAATTTATGACATGATTTTTTGGAATCCTGTTCTTGGTTCAATTCCCTAAATATTGGGGGAAAAGTTTTCAGGATTACTAATCAGATATCAGAGATGTAAGAAAAACAGATTGGCTTACTTTTTATTGAATCTGACAGAAAATTGCTTGTAAACTGAAATTTCGGTATATGAAGTTTAAATATTCATATCTTTTTATCCGTTCAATTATATCTCATGAAATATTTGAATCATATTTTTGGTCCACTTCTCTAAATATTTGGAAAATTATAGCTTGATATGTCATCAGGTATGAGAGATATATGCAAAACAATTTGGCTTACTTTTTATTGAACCACGGTGTATAACGTGATTGGTGACAAATTGACAATGGCAATACAATACATGTGTACATCGGTCATGACAGTGAACAACACTAACGTCGCCGTTGTTTCAATAAGTCTTGAATAAGACAAGACAAAATGCCTATATATATATATATATATATATATCGATGTACAATGTTTTGTACATAGACCAAAATAACACCGGTAAATGAAAGAGGTGAATGCATGGAAGGAAGAAATGAGTGAATTGTGGAGACGAACAGACTGCACGGCGGAAAGAGAAACAATACATGAAGAAGAAACACCGGAAGAATGGATCATTCGAGGAAGAGGAAAGCTTAGCCTTTGGGCAAAAAGAACGGAGCAGGGAAGAGAGACAGAAAGACCTTTCACGCAAGTGACACAAAGGTCTCAGACATGTAACAGAAGCAGAGAGAGAGATATAGACACATAGAGGGATGAAGGGAGGGAGGGATGGACGGAGGGACGGAGGCCGGAGGGACGGAGAGAGAGAGTGAGAGAGTGTGTGTGTGTGTGTGTGTGTGTGTGAGAGAGAGAGAGACAGACAGACAGACAGACAGACAGACAGACAGAAAGACAGACAGAAATGAACAGAAAAACGAGCTTGCTTGTGTTGATGGTCGTCAATCTATATGCAAATAGCTGCACGTAAATAGATATCTATTCTAATGCGAGTCTGAACGTCTAAATTTAAACTGAGTTGAATCTAAATTTAGACCAGAGAAAGTTCAACTTTCACAACATCCAACTTTCATCAACGCTCTACAAAAACGGAATATGTTTCGAACGAATCTCACATAATAATTATAGTCCTCATTAATTATAGAAGCTGACGTTTTAGGGAATCCAACAATACAAATAGTGACTATGGATTCTACATAATTATAGCTGTGGGGCGCGGTGGTGTAGTGGTGGCGTCGTTGCCTTCGAGCCGGAAGGTTCGAGGTTCGAATCCACCTGGCCGCGTAAGGACCTTGGGCAAGTCCTTCACTCACAATTGCTCAGCGCTTCGGCGTGAAACTCCGATGCAGTGTCCGCTCTGCATCGGGAGCGCCTCTGAGTAGAGAGAGCTTGAAGGGGCGCTATAACAAGTGCACATACAAACAAAAGCTATGAATCCAACAATCTATAGTCTATACCTGTGACTTTACATAGGGATATATAATCCACAATGAGAATCCAACAGTTGACTATCAGATCGAATGCACCTCAGCCGATCACACCGCATGTTTTGTAGTGTTATAAATCATATCAAAAAGAGATGTCGTTCGTTTCTCCCTCTCGTGTTTAAGTCAATGCAGAGTTGCATGAATACTGATATCGTCGGCTGCGCATCACAAGCAGCAGCATTCCTGCATGATGCCGCAGCAGCTGCCATGCAAGGCATCTGACTGATGTACAACGGTCAAATCCAGACTGACATATACGATGCAGACAACGGAGGCCATTGACACCACTGTCCCCGAGGCCGATGCGCCAAAAGTAGCCACATCACCATCACATCACCATCAGACCCGCACCTTATAGGTCTACAAAGCCCTACATGTATTGTATTGTCCAAGAATAGACTTCAACTAACGATGCATCCATGGCTCAAATCTACGGAAGAAAATACAAAAGAAGCGAAATGTTTCTGCTTTTTTCGACTGCGTGTGTCGTGGGTGTGCGTGGGTGTGTGTTTGTGTGTGTGTGTGTGTGTGTGTTTGTGTGTGTGTACTGTGTATGCGTGTGTGTGTTTGCGTGCGTGTGTTTGTGTTTGTGTTTGGGCGTGTCACTGACATTTCATCTTCGTTTGGACTCACTATAGACCCTGTGTCTCGTCCGTCTGCTGGCGCTTCATGAATTGCATTACACTGAATTGTTATGGTACACGCTATAGGCGCACATACATGTATATAAATAATATATAGACCTATGCAATGCTATGCATATATATATAGCCTATCTATATGAGGTACGTAGGTCTGTGTTTTATGCAAAGGCTCACGATATCGTAAAAAGCCACCTGCTTATCAACCGACTAAATCGCTTATATTCTTATCGACTAACTTATACCGAATTTCTGTCGACTTCTTAGGCAAACCGGATGGTCTGGTATACAGTCACCTAAAAGCGCAAATAATTTAACCGCCTGCATGGTATAGCCTATACTGATAAACCAAAGGCTAAAAAATTCTAATATAAATTCATGATAGACGGTAAATACTATATGGACGCTCATTCGAGTCTTTATTAAAGGGATTAAAGTTAAATCCGAAGTGTGGGCATGCTGTTGTTCGTCTAGACCTCCATCAATTCCGCAATGGTTATAGTCACGCAGTGACTCATATAGGGTGAGATTTGCCGGGACTGGGATTCAACACAGTTTTTCTTCGGGTCCCCATAATTAAGTATTCTTTGCACCAGGATGAGAATTTCCCGGATTTGGGGGTTTAAACCCCCAGTATTTCTAAGAGCCACATAGTAAAGTCTTTTTTGTACCACAATAATATTCCAAGTGGATACCGGTAATGATCCCAGTTACTTTTCCACAATTCTAACACTGCTTTGCACACACCTAACTCCACGCGGTCAAAGCTTGATTCGCCCGTTGGCTATTTTTCTACAATAATTCTCATTGTCTCATATATACCTGTGGTTCCTCCTAACCTGCAGTGTAAGTGTTTCAGAGCTCGGCAATGTAGACATCTTCACGAAATCATTCAATAAACGGCACCTGACCTTTAATTAATCTTTCCAGTTCTTTTCGTAATTACGAGCAATTGTAATTCTCCAATTGCATTCAACCGCATTTTGCGACTATTTCAGCAGAGTATAGCCCTACTATAGTCTACTCTACGTTCTATAAAAATAGGACTAAGTCAGCAGTGACACTCTTAGAAAGCAGGTTCGTCTCTGGGTGTCACGATGAACAATGGATTTAACAATCAACAGGTTCGACTGACCCTGACAGCATTTAGAAGGACATTACCTGGAACTCTATGGACTCTGCACTATACCTTTTTATAAAGTAAGCTCTGCTTCTGTCCTACTGCTGATGTCTTCGTCAAAAATCGAAAATCGGAGCCCGCAATTAGAGCAATATAATTATTATGGGCAGAAACATTAGAACCAAATCGGAGGTCGTATATACATGTAGCTTCGGCAGCGGCGGATGGCGACTGCGCATGGAGGACATATTAGCTGCTTCTACTCTTGCCCCTCCACACGACGACGACGATGACCACCACCACCACCATCAGCACCACCACCACCATCACCACCATCACCACCACCACCATCACCACCGCCACCATAATCATCATCCCCGATTGCCCCCCCCCGCAGCTCCCTGGATGCTGTCTCCTCGGATTGACCTCCCCCGGGTTATGACCTGACATCGGAACGAACAGAGCCACCTGCCAATTGCCGAATTGACTTGATGTAGCGCCAATCAATGGCGGGCCTCTGTGACGTGACTGTTGTGGACGATGCGAAACCTTCGAGAATTTACATGACATTACATACATGTATTACGCTTCTTCTACTGCCCAATTATCAACAGTAACTCTTTGAAGCGGACCCATCGCTAGATTTATTTCTAATTTGCGTGAGTCGAGTATCGACCATTGCCATATAGGTTGCGAAGCTAAATGAATAGGAAATAAAAGGAAATAAAAGGAAATAAAAGACTGCAGCGCGTTCTACTTTGTCTCCAGCTTAAAGCTTCTCGCACGTGGACTTCAAGTTGCTTTTGACTTGCAAGAAATGCCTTTGCGTCGTTCACAATGGCGCTACAGGAATGTTCAAGTACGCCTACACGCATACAGAAGCATCTGGGCATTGGTGAATAAGGACTGCAGGGCTGCTGCAGCAGTTGACTGCAAATAATTTGATTGACGCATGGTTTGCGCAGACCAATAGACCAATGTTCCTAAGGGAGTCGCAAGAAAACATTCTGGTGTTTGTTTCCAGAATATGGGAGAACATATTTAGCGGCGACATTTGGGAGTGATATATTACCAGGGGTGTAGGCTATACATGTAGGATGCATTGTTGAACATGCATTCGAGGCATGCAGTCGAGCAACTATACTGTAGGAGTGTAGGTTGTTTAATATGTTGTGGCGCTATATAAAATCACATAAAATCAGATTGGATGGCCTGCATTGGGCCCTATCGATGCAAAATCTGGTATAGAAACCTATCGTTCGCATTTCACTTGAGTCATAATCGTCAGAAGCAGAAGAGAATCTAGGAAAGCGAAATTGTACGAACTGCATACAACATTCAGAAGACAAGCATTCATCGTGGTTAGTTGGTTGCTGTTTACGGACACATTGTCACAGCAAAGAGGATTAACTTTGCACTACTACTCTTCTTCTTCTTCCTCCTCCTCCTCCTCCTCCTCCTCCTCCTTCTCATCCTCCTTCTGCCTCCAGGCTCGTAGTTGCCACTACTGCAGCAGCAGAACGCGTGCGGTGGCACTAGGCTGAGGCTCTATTCACTTTTTAAGACCAAGAAGCAGCTTATAATCTCAATCAGTCATCCTAAGGGAACAATGCGATTCGAAGAGGGTCTGTCATTAGATCTATGTTGACCCTTTCGATTGGTCCTGCTGACACCTCATCGGTAACACATGCATGGCTGCAATTTCTACAGATCCGCACTTTCAATGTCTGCACTTTACTGTTGTTGTTGTTTTTTTTTTATCCAATAAATACAGTGCTAGGGCATACAGCCAAGAAACAATTTCGGGAACGTGTAGGCAGGCCACACAGAATTATAACTTAGAAAAATTGCAGAGGATTAGAATTTAGGCCTAGGCTATTTACTTCTCGAGTGTTTTTGAACCTGCAAATCCCTATATTTACGCCCCATGCATGAATAGAAGACTCGTTCAGCGTAAGACTCGGCAAATAATTCGTCTGCTTTATAGATCAGACGCAATGGGGGATCGAACCCCCCAGTGGCGGCGCCAGCTCTAAAATTTCGGCAGGTCGCGTCGAGGTCATGGGAACTATTTGGCAGGTCGAAGAAATTGATGATTTAATTTGAAGCACATAGGCCTTCTTCTCTTCTGTAAGTTCTTTTTATGTACACCGTGGTTAAAAAAGCCAAATTGTTTCGCATATATCTCTAATACCTGATGACATATCAAGCTAAAATGTTCTAACACAAAATTGCTTGTAAACTGAAATTTCGGCATACGAAGTTGAAAGATTCATATCTTTTTATCCTTTCAACTTTATCTCTTGAAATTTTGGAATCATATTTTTGGTTCAATTCTCTAAATATTTAGAAACTTTTAGCATGGTAAGTTATCAGGCATCGGAGATATTTGAAAAACAGTTTGGCTTACTTTTTTAAACCACGGTGTATATTAAGTTAATTAAAGAGGAGTGGTGATAGCGGGCACCCTTGCCTCATCCTCCTACCAATTACTCCTTCCTCTGAGACTCCCCTCCTATTCTTATCCTTTCTGTTTGATCATATAATTATAGGTTTCCTATAAACCTCATATCCTATATAGACTTAGACCTCTAGGCCTATTTACCTACTAGATAAGATAAGATCAGACGTAAAAGTCAGTTGGATATAATAATTGCACCACAACGCTAGTGATCTTTTGGGCGAGGACAAAATTAATGTTAATTTTTCATTTAAAACTCTTATAAAAGAATGTAAAATATATTAAACATTCCGAAGTTTTTTAGGCAGGTCATTAGGCAGGTCGTGAGCAAAATAGGCAGGTCAAATGACCTGCCGCGACCTCCCGTAGCGCCGCCACTGGAACCCCCACTGTCTATGCAGAGAAATGACAACTATCGACTGTGCAATAGGACCCATGCAGTTCAACAACTCAGCTGTTTATTGTGGCACATAATCGCAATTAGCACGTCGCCGATAAATTAAACTGACATCAGACTATATGTAATCTTTTAATACTACGTCACCTACTGCAGTGACGTCATAAAACCGAGATTGCTCGTCCCGTGGCGACACCTGTCCTTCGCAGAAAGAAAAAAAAATTAGCGTCGTATCATGTACAGCGGATTGAGTAGAAATGGTGCATAGAGATGGTCGATGCATTCGTAATGCAATCGCACGTTTTTTGGCCTTCTCTGAAATTTCCCCGTTGATTATATATTAATCTATTAGATCGGAAAGAGCGTTGGTCGCGTCTCAGGCGCCTCTGTGAAAGAGAGCATGCACCGTGCGGACCGCGGATTGCTTCCCGAAGGTGGCCTAGTTAAAAAATATTCAAATTTCGGGCTAGCAGTTTCCGTGCACGGGGATCTTAAATGGCGCATGGCGTCTATTCAAAAAGGACAAGCGGTGGTGAAGCATCAAACCCGATGAATTCGTTGAGCAATGAGCAGAGGCCCTATATACCGGGTGGCGCATAAAAAACGTCCCCAAACTTTGTTAATCTGGCAAAGATCTAATTTCAGAGATATCAAATATTAATTTACACCAAAATGTTAAGCAATCATTTCTGTGCACACATGTCAAATTTCAAGAGAGTACGTTTATTATATCACACTCTGCGGCAAGGTTATAACGTCGTACCTGTTAAAATATTTTGCACAAAACTACGTCATTTATTTTGCCGCGAACGAAAGTCTTCAATTGCGCCAGTAAGACTTTATCATGAGACTAGTCGTTTCTCTAACAAATTTAATGGCATCTGCTTGAGTTTCGATGCACGGTAAAACACACATCATCGTCATTGATCCTCGGAAAACCAAAGTCAATGGAGAGTAGGCCTATTACGTTGGCTTGTTACGCGATAAGCTCCTTCCCGAACGTCGTATAGGCCTACTACGTATACTCAATCCTGATGACAATTAGGCCTACATCTTTCAACAAGACAGTGCTTCTTCACATCGTTGCAGATTGGATCAGCAATTTCTTCAAGCAAACATCCCTGATTTTATCCACAGTGATGCCTGGCCTCCAAACTCTCCCGATCTAAATCCTATGGTCTACTATGCACGGAGCGCTCCAAAGGAGCTTGTGTAATGTGTATGCTGGTCGCAGAAAACCGTTTCTAGATGCTGATGAACTTAAGCAGGTCATTGAAGTAAAAAATTAATGGTATCTATTAGACGACACACAAATAGGCCTACAGAAGTCAACAGGACAGTGGAAATAGCGTTTAAGGGTCGTTACAAGAGAAAGCGGAGGATCAATCAAACAGTCTGTTTCTCGCGTAAAACATCATCATTAAACAACTGTGCAAAATTTTGGCCATGGGTCATACAGTTCTAACAACAATTTCTCTCAAACGGTTGAGTATTTTTAGCTAAAATTTGGCTGTGTTGTACAAATATGAATTATGATTAGTTTGATGTACTATGATTTAGTTTATCTTTAAAATTGTTTAATTGCCAGCCTGCCAGGTTAACAAAGTTTGGGAACGTTTTTAAAGACGTAGGTTTGTGCAAAATATTTTAACAGGTACGACGTTATAACCTTGCCGCAGAGTGTGATATAATAAACGTACTCTCTTGAAATTTGACATGTGTGCACAGAAATGATAGCTTAACATTTTGGTGTAAATTAATATTTGATATCTCTGAAATTAGATCTTTGCCAGATTAACAAAGTTTGGGGACGTTTTTTATGCGCCACCCGGTATATACACGGTCGCTATATAAAAATCGTGCACATTTTTGGTTAAATTACGGGTAGAGTGACAGAGAGGGAGAGAAATCTGGAAGGACAATCGCTTGCAAATTCCAGAGAGGGGGAGAGAGAGAGAGGGCGGGTGAGAGGGAGAGAGAGAGAGAGAGAGAGAGAGAGAGAGAGAGAGAGAGAGAGAGAGAGGAGGAGATGGAGATGGAGACGTAGAGGGAGACGGAGACGGAGAGGGAGGAGAGAAAGAGAGAGATATAGGGGAGGGTCATGGAGAGGGAGAGGGAGGGGGAGAGCGAGAGCGAGAATAATCTCCAAGGGCAACCGCTTGGAAAGCCCATCTGATGCTACTGTATTGGAAAGAATTTCTAATCAATTATATAGCGCATTACTAAGGGATTGGGATTGGATTAGCCTGAAGTGTTGGCTGACCGACGGACGAACGAACGGTGTGCTGCCTCATAGACCTGTAGTGTCCTTCCGCAGAGTAATACGAACCACATATGCATCGAATTCAATCGACTTACATCCTGAGGACTACTTTTTAGTCTACATGCGCCGCTCCTCAATGGCACTTGGAAAGTGCCTAATGCACTTCGATCTGCGTGCACTCGTATTCGGACAAGTGCAGACGCAGAAGTGCAGTGCGCATGTCGTTCAAACGACGGCTTGCAAACGACGCTTTGGTGGTCAGCAGAGAGAAAAGCTACATGTAGTTCTCAGTCGGATAAAATATTAGCCGACCAGTCAACACTTGTGTCTTTATTGGCCACGTATACAAACATTAGTCCACTAGTAAACAAATCAGACACGGTCGAAACAGCATGTTTTGCAAACTTAACGTATAGCGACCTAATAATGAATAGATCTACTTTTGAGAGGATAGGCCTATAGCCTACGTTCATATATGCACACATTTGATGATCTATAAGAAGTTGGCATCGAAGAGGCGTTTTGTGTCTATAAATGCGCAATTAAATTTGAATAACAATTCATAAAGGATGATGAAAACAAAAAACTATAGGCCTATTATACTTAGATGCTCGCAACAATTGTGTAGACGCGATAACGATGGCTTTATTCGCATGTTTGTGCCAGCGTCTCGAGAGTGTGGTTCTCACTGCATTCACATTCTGTATTGGTATCAATCGGCTAATACAGAGCGAATATAACAATAACAATGACGATAACAGCAACGCTCTACTGCACCACTGGTTGTTCTCTGTCAGTGCCAGTCCTAAGCCTGGATAGAGGAGGAGGAGGGCGACATTAATCATATTTGACATGGCAGTGTCGTTAAACATGTAACATGCACAAAACACTACTGGCAGCTCAGAGGGTAACATTTTTCTACTGTTTCGGATCACAGGGTTTTTTTGTTACCTGAATTCAAAACCGGACGCGGTGTTCACAGTTATAGCCTAGGCTACTACCGAACGTTAGCCTGTAGGCCTATAATTATATGCAGTTAACCTAACGTTATACATGCATGCAGCTTTATACGACCACATAAATACAGTTCCGAAGGCAAATGACACCTTGTGGCTGGCATGCAAAGTGGGCACAATTCCTACAGTTTTAGGTAAGCTTATATTGCCGACGCAGAGAATAATTATGGACTCACATTCTCTCACCATAGACACGTTCTTTGCAAAGTTTGAAAAGCTACAGACGCATTCCACCATGCAGACTATTCACAAGCGTTGTGGCAAGTGCATGAAGAGAGGAGTTGCTAAAAAGAGAAGAACAAAATAATTCTACTGTGAGAAAACCAGAGAGGGCGGGTGAGAGAAAGGAACAGAGAAGCTGTGTTTTTATACGTTGGTTGTTTTACCATGATTGAAGATACGATGACTGTTACTGCAAAACAGTCCAGTTTTTCTCTCTAATTAACGATGATTAATTACAGTAGTCCTAATTAGTCTTCAGCGGGGTTCAACTGCGTACGCTTCTCCAATTTGGCAATTCGCACCTGCACAGAGCCCCTTACACCTAAAATGTGTGTAGCATGCAATGCATGATAATTGTGGAACAGCCTGGTAAATAACCTAGTAAAAACGGTGATAGAAGAAAAATGGAAAGGAAAAAACAAGAGGAAGACCAGGGCAGATGATGTTGGACTCGATGATGGAGAAAATAGGATATGAATGACTAAAGAAGAAGGCCCAGCGGAGGGAGTAGAGGCGACATTGAACATCCAGACCTGCCTAGGGACAGAAGAAGAAGAAGAAGAATATCTAGGAAGTGACTTGGCTGCACCGATGACACGAACTTCGTAAATTCTCTTTGTCGGACATAAATATTTAAATTGCTATTGGAAGACACGTCTACTATAATAATAGTGCTGTCACACCGTAAAACTCTTCACCTCCAACGTTGTACACATGTACAATGTACACATGTACACATGTACGCATGCACACTTGCACACTTGCACAGTATGTCTGCACGTATAAACGTACAATAATTTCAATAAGCAAGCAACAAGCAAGCAAGTAAGTAAGTAAGTAAGTACGTTATGCATGCAGCAGGACATCACATGGACCGTATTTGAGAAGGTATAACTGGATAATTCAGCTGCAAAAAATGCAACGAAGCTAATGTATAGGCCTAGTACAGGGTGGGCCAAAAAAGTAATCCCTACGATATTTTGCCAATATCTTGGCCAAAAATAGGAATTTTTCAAATCCAGTTTCACGGCCTTGAAGGTTATTCATATCTACGTATAATAGCCAAATTTCATCGTCATATGTGAAACAGAACAAAAGTTATATCACTTTTAGTGAGGCCACCCACCATTTTTTGACGATTCAAAAACGAAACGCATAAAAATTAGGTATTTTGCTAATATCATGGCCAGAAGTGTGAATTTCGAATTGAAATTTTACAGGCTTAAAGACAATTCAAATTTACACATGACGGCCAGATTTCATAAAAATTTTCCAGACACAACAAAAGTTATACCACTTCTAGTGAGGCCACCCACCTTTTTTGACGATTCAAAAACGAAACGCAGCAGAAAGTAACAAAACACGATTTTATCAAGTCTCATCTCAAATAACTGCTGTCACATGAACTTGGTAGTGCTTCACAACTTGTTTTCAATGTGCCCACCACCAGTGCCATCACGTCTTTTGAGTATCTTTGCAAGGTTCTTGATGGACCTGTTGATTAACGTCACAGATTCCTTATTTACCAATTTGATTATCATCTTGCTAAGTGACTTCTCAGTGATGTTTAGCTACGCTGGTACCCTGTTTCTTTTTTAAAGAGTAATAATAATGATCATCTGGGAATATCAAGGCTATTTGATAACAAATATTTGAGATGGGACTTAATAAAAATGTGTTTTTGCTACTTTTTGTTGCGTCACCATTCAGAATCGTCAAAAAAACGGTGGGGGTCTCACTGAATGTGGCATAACTTTTGTTCTGTTTGAAATATTTTTATGAAATCTGGACATCATGTGTAAATACGAATTGTCTTTAAGCGCGTAAAATTTCATTTCAATATTCTTACTTTTGACCAAGATATTGACCAGAATAATTGAATTGGTTTTTACAACTTTTTTGCTGCGTCGCGTTTTTGAATCGTCAAAAAACGGTGGGTGGCCTCACTAAACGTGGTGTAACTTTTGTTGTGTTTGAAATATTTTAATGAAATCCCGCCATCATGTGTAAATATGAATTGTCTTTAAGACTGTAAAATTTCATTTCGAAATTCTTACTTCTGGTCAAGATATGGGCAAAAAACCGTAGGGGATTACTTTTTATGGCCCACCCTGTATATGTAGGCTAATGTATGCGTACATAGGTCTATAAATATATGTTTATAATGCATGCATTATATGTAGGCCTACAATTGTGCATTATATGTATGCCAGCCATATGCATTATGCAATGTATTGCACACACACCAAAAGAAGAATCAGCTTTTTCTTACTCATTTTGTCAAATTCATTTAACGACTAATTTAGTTCATAATGCGGACATTTTGTTGCAATTTTTTTAAAATCTGTTTCCTAGGCGATCGGTCGGTAAATCAGTGTCTCCAGCCAGCATCCTACATTAGTAGCGACAGCAACAGCAGCAGCAGCAGCAACAACAGCATCGATAGTATTCTAGTTGGAGACAGATTGCGGCAATTTCCTTTCTGTCAGCCTCCGACATATTGATCCTTCTTCGCCGAAGACATCTTGTAGTAATTCCTTGACGGATCACCTGAGGCCGCCACCAATCCCACTTCTGCTGCGCTATTTTTTCCCACAATCAATCATCGACTTACGGTGCGTTCATTCTAATTTGCAACACCCCGATATCTATGCCCCTCCCACACACCCCCGTCACTGAAAGGCGAGTAAACAGGGAGACAGACGTTATAAGTGGATCTAAGGTGGACAGTTAGCTGTGAAGATGGATGGAGTGATGTGCACAGATAGTAATAGGATCATGAGGGTGAGTGACCGCGAGTCCCTAGAGATAGACTTGTAAAGTCTGAGAAACCTCTGAGGAAGCGCATGCCAATATCAGAAGTATAGTTCTAGTTTAATGACACTGTGTGATAACAAAGATCATTAGCGTCGCCCTCCTCCTTTATCCAGGCTTGGGACTGGCACTGGAAGAGTGTAAACAGTGACGGAGTGGCCAATATCAGTAACTAGGCCTATAATAAATGGCCTACTGTTTTCATAGACTCTTTACTCTTTAGTGTGTGTAATAGTATTGTATTGTATTGTATTTAAACATTTCTAAAGTGCATCTAGTATGGTGAACCGTTCAGAGGCGCTCCCAGTGCGTAAGGCCTCGCGATAAAAAGTCCGTTTTGACAAGAGACAAAGCAGGGGATAGATTGCCAGACAGAAGTGTAAGAGAGCGAATTGAAGGAGAAAGAGCATTCTGAATAGAAAGACCAATTGAACGAAATGATCTAGAGTTCTAGACTAAGCCATATAATAGTATAAGTAGCCTGTAGACACAATATAGCGCCTTTAAGTTTCTCACAAAAACATTGCACACATGGTAGACTTACAAATGCGTTCTTAAGACAGTTCAAGAATGCATGTCTGCAGCGCATGAGAACACTACCGTAATTGCATTTAACTGTCCTGGATGATATCCAATATCCATTGCATGAGAACGTATAAACTATAAAGACTTAGGCCTGCGAAGAATTATTTGAGATGAATTGTTCTACAATGCATAGGCCTACACTAAAGAACAGAAGTAAATTTGTAAAGGCACAAAAATTCTTGTTGCGCATGCTAACGTTATTGATGTCTCTGTTTAAAAATAACTGATAGGCTACGCATGTGGTGTATAGTGTAGGTTATAGTATATAATTTAAAAAAATATAGGCTACTGTACACCCATACAAGTATAAAAACAAACAATACAGCAAGACAAGCCTTAGGGAGACACACCTGCCCCGAGCTGTTTACTCTAAGTGAGTCATATTAAAGGACGATAAAAGCGCATGCATGGCAAAGAAGCATCGGTCGGCTAAACAGACCGACCACTGGCGACCACTGGCGACCACTGGCGACCAAACTCAACGAAGAAGACGCATAAAATCCTGACGCAGCCGACCATGGCTAATACATAATATGGCCCAGCAGCTGTGCGTCTTTCAACGGTGTCTAGTAGTCTGCCTCGATCTGCGCTGGGATCATGATTTATTCGGTAGAGGTCGCAAACTATGCGCAGTTTACGTCGACATTCGGTAGCCATTGCTCACACTGAGTGACATTTTGGCTAAAAGCATTTGGACGAGGTGACATGATGATGATGACGATGATGATGATGATGATGATGACGATGATGATGATGACGATGATGATGATGATGATGATGATGATGATGATGATGATGATGGATGATGGATGATGGATGATGGATGATGGATGATGGATGAAGGATGATGGATGATGGATGATGGCATAGTATAGTATAGTATCAGCGAAAGTTCCAAGTCTGGAAAAATGGTGATGGCGACGTTAGCGAGTCTGCATGGTTGCCATAGAATGATTAGAAGAAGTTGCTAAACTCACTAACTATAGTCTACTACAAGTCATGACAACGGCTCTTTTAGTGGTCTACGATTCTATGTAATTAACTTGAGGTACAGGTCGTTTGTCTTTTGTGGTCTTTTGTTCTGCATTAAACAGGCAAGTACACATATTGTCTACGCTATTATTCTACATTCCTGCATGATGGCATCATCTATTAAATAATTTACATTACATCTCAACCCTCGTGAATAAGCTGGTGCTGAGGTGCTGCTCTGTGCTTGACTTTCGAGTGGCGCTTTATAAAATGATCTGGAGATTACGATTAGCCTACGGTCCATAAAATTACATCTTGACAAGAAATTGTAGGGTATGAACTCATTAACAGTTGGGCGGTGCGCACCTTTGCAGTCCTAAGCGGTTAAGCCTCTACCCTATATGCAGTTAAATGTCGTGCGATTCAAACAGTGCAGACGTTGTTCTGAGTGTAGCACATGAATACAAGCATTTTCATACGACCGCCGATTAATTATTGAGAAACGTTTTTCATGTTTATTATTCATCGACAGTTTTCGTCACCTTTGAACTTAGTTCATTTTGCTATGCATACATGTACGATCGATTGCAGCTCGATTGTTGGTATCTCAGAGGGGTATGCCCTGACCCTCTGAATTCTGCAGAGGGTCGTGACTCGTGGATGTGCGTAGAGAATCTAAACGAAAATTTGTCAAAATTATGTGTCCAACAGAGCTGGCGACATACATGAGATCATTCTCTGCGTCTTTGTATTTATAATTTATAACTTTCGTTTATTCAACAATCCGGTTGACAGACTGCAACTGGTTACAGTGTATACAGTTATGCAGTTACCGTAACTGGCTACAGTATACAGCTATATCCAGTTATCTTACCATGGTTACAGTGTACAGTTATGCAGTTATCGTATGCTTAATTAACATCAATCTTAACTACTAACAGAACAGACAGCCTGCAATGCAATTTGCTTCGTTAGTTGCTGATGTGTTTCTAGACATCTCCGGAGGAAGTCAAAACTCTTCCCGTTTAAAAGCCCATGCAAAATGTACTTAACATGCGAATCGTCACAAATTTTGTTGGTGAAGGCATTATAATATAATAGTGTGACCAGTGGCGACATACGGGTGCGAGGCTTGACCTATAGGACGAAGGAGGAAGAAAGCAGTGCTTCGTATAGAGATAAAATATAAATGCTCACGTTTTGACAGATCCAATTTTCAATGAATTGATCGGGTTTGCAAGAACAAACACTGTGCACCGCTGTACGTTTGAATGGGTTTCACGCCATTTCAGGTTCTCGTTACAAATGGATGCATGCTTTAGATCGAGACTTAAATCTCTTAAATTAGCCATTAGCCACTTTCAGAATCCGAGAGCCAGTGCCACAATCCGCACTGACGGTCCTGGAAAGGTTTTGCATTGCCCGGTATTAAACTATTCACGGCTGAATCAATAATAATATACGTATATAGACTATATACAATGCACATTGTACACATAGCCTACATATATAAAGCCAAAAACATATACATAAATAATTTATATATAACGAAGACATACACATGAAGCCTTGATCGGAAGAACCACTTGAGTCCATTTTTTCGATTTTGAGATATTCACAAAATAAACTTTGTAAGTCTATAAGTACTTCACTTATGAAAATATGGAAACAATATTTGGCACATGTGTTGATATGTGTTGTCTCTGTAACATGTCAAAATAATAGTGGCTAATCTGCTAGGTGGCGCCACATAATAAAATTTGTAAACATGCAGCATAAGGCATTTTTAGAACATTTTTTTTCAAATTTGTCAGTGTGCATACAGATCATTCAAGAATTGTCCTAGGATAACTTTGAAGTTGCTACTTTTCAGTAGCACAATAATATAACCTATTAAAAATGAATTAAATTTCATAAAGTGAAACATTATGTTAGTAGATTGTGCCCTTGTGTTGTGTGTCGCTTAATGCTAATAGGTTGATATTTTCGTTGTCATTGTCAGATTCCCGTTTGAAAACAGGATTATTCAGATTCATGATGGTATAGGACAGCTGCTTCAGCGCCATACATGCATGCATACATACATATATGCATACATACATACATACATACATACATACATACATACATACATATATACATACACACATACATACACACAGACATGCGTACATGCGTACAAGAGTACATGCATGCGTGCATGCATGCATGCACATACATACATACATACATACATACATACATACATACATACATACATACATACATACATACATACATACATACATGCATGCATACATACATACATACATACATACATACATACACAAATACACACATACATACATACATACATACATACATACATACATACATACATACATACATACATACATACATACATACATACATACATACATACATACATACATACATACATACATACATACATATATACATACATACATACATACATACATACATACATACATACATGCTGTCATACTTTGCCTTCTTCAGGAGGGATAAGTGCTTTATAGACGGATGGGGAATGTTGCTCTGTAGGAGGAGCATTGTGGATTGTGCAACTTTCCTCCTTCCTTCTTATTGTCTTCTCAAGAACTTCCAAGCACCATTGAAGTTCTCATGTAGATAAACCACACTGTAACTGAAGGATTATGTCTTGCACTAGCAATTCCTGTGCACCAACCATTGGGTGATTCCACAGCTGTTTTTGGTTAATCAGGCCCATGCTATGATCACATTCAAAGTAGGAAAGACCTCGAACAGGAAATGTCTTGTGACATGGTCAAATCTCTTCTTGCAAGGTTACAACAAGGCAGTGAAAATAGTAAATGTCTTTGTATAATTACTGTTATTCTGTCAAGCACATGAATAAAGTATCACCACGTGGTATCCAAACAGAATATTGAATTCTGTGTTGAACATCTTGTTGTAAGCCCCATATGATGTTTTGCTGGATGGATAATTCTCTTTGTACATAGTAAACAAACATTTATTTGATGTTTATTTCTTCTGGCAGACATACTTACTTTTATTTGACCTCTGTTGCGTGCAACTAAAGATGCAACAAACTGTTGCTAAGGCGAAACATGCATAGCCCGCCAAAAGTAGTTACATGTGAATTCATGGAAGAAACACTGGAGTCCTGGACTTCAGTGGTTATTGCATGAACACTATATTTTCTTTTCATTATAACTTTGGACTGACGTTAGTTTTCTGAAAAAGGGACTTGTGAATACATGCTCTATAGCATTAAGAATGGCAGGACACAGATAACTAAAAATGTCAAAAATGGACTCTAGTGGTTCTTCCGATGAAGGCTTCACATATATATGTGTGTATATAATATAAAGCCAAAACAAATATATACATAATTATATATATAAATAACCACAACATATGCGACATATGTATATATAAAGCCAAAACACATATATACAGTGGCGGCTCTAGGTTTTTCCAACAGGGGGGGCAATGGGGGGGGCAAAGGGACGTTATGGGGGGTCAGCTTAAAGCCTGGCCTATAAAAACCTATTGCACAACATACATGAATCCACACAGAAGGGCACTGAAAAGTTATCTTTCGTAGCGACGGTAGCGACAACCTTAAGCTATACACATAAATATCAATTTTGAAAACAGAATAACTTAATTTACAATTCAAACATCAATTAGACACAATACATGTACATACAGTTAATGAAGAGCAAGTTTACGATTGTTGTGCCTCGAATCAAACTCGTCCACAAAAGCATCCATATTAATTGATTCTGCACGAACAGATTCAATTGACAGCATTGCTAAACTACTTAACCGAACATTTAACTGTTCTTTTACAGGATACAGTTTCAGGATGGGTTGAGATGGTGCATCAGTAGGTGTTGATGACAAGTCAGAGGGACCTGGACTTCTTTCATGCCTCCCTTGCCCTGATATAAATGGAGGATCGTCTCCAGTCTGGCTTTCAGAAAATGTCTGTAATAAACAAATAAGACAACATTTACAATTTGCCACATGTTGATATTCAAACTCAGCAAACTGTACAATGTAATATGGGTTATCAGTAAAGGCTGTCACTAGCGGCCCACCAGGCAGCCCTGAAATCTCAAATACTAACGAACCACAACTCACGTGATTGCCGGTCCTCAAGTATACATTATTACATTCTGACTACTCCATATATGGGGAACCTCAAATGGCAGAACTCCTACAAACTGTCAGTGATTATATTATAAGCTTACCTAATTACTATAATTTTATTTAGGCGTGGTGTAGGTCAGCGTCGAGGCCATACAATAGTAAGGCAAATGTTAGTTATAGTAAGGGGTACAGTTAAGTATTTCGATTGACATTAGCTTTTGCTATAAAAAGCGTGTACGTTTATATTTAACATAAAGGTAAAGCGATTTTCTGTAGCGGCCGTTTAATGGCCTCGGCCATCTTCATTTTGCAATGAAATGATCGAGTGAGAACCTGCACCACCGCTCGTCCGTTTAAATGAAAAAACAATTACCACATTATACATATAGTTACCCACCTGAGATTCATCCAGATTTTCTACATTCGATTCAAAATCTATGATATCGTCGGGCAGTTCATCGTCCAACAGCGCGATCGAGGAACTCGTGCTCTCTGAAGTGACCACCACAGAGTCCAAAGTTAATGAAATGTCGGCAGAAGGTTCCTTTGTAACGCTAAACCTAGGCACAGATTCGTCTTCATTTCTAGCCCTCTTTTTCGGTTTACTGAACATTTGTCTAATATCACTCATTTTAAGTTATTCTTAACGAACACGTGAAAGTTCTGTAACCGACCGCGTGCGAATCAATCGCATGAAAGAAAGATTGACCGCAATGACCGGAACTTCCGGAAGAGCTTTACCGCAAATAAACCAACGATCCTAAATACATAGTTCATACCAAAGACTTACGAGCATGCCATTATTGACTAGATATATCATAAATGAGCAAGTAAGTAAGTGTTGTGTGAGTAATAATTACTAACGCGAAAATATAATATTAATAAGTGAATCTTTAATTATGTCTAAGCAAATAACTTGAAATAAGTAAGCAGTATGTAACACATTTTGCAATAAATTGGACGCAAAAATCTGGGGGGGCAACTGGGGAGGCACGAGCTCAGCAAGGGGGGCAGCTGCCCCCCCTGGCCACCCCTGTAGAGCCGCCACTGCATATATATATAATTATATATATAACCAAAACATATATATATACAAAGCCAAAGCATAAAGTCAGAAGCGTTCACTTTTACGACTGAACCAACCTGTACGAAAGATGCTGAGGCGATCGTCGTCGTCGTCATAGTAACATCCATTAAACATTGAACCGATGAAGTGATGAAGTCATTGTCTCCACAATAAAGTCATTGTCTCCACATAAACCGTCTTTTACTCTCACCATCCCTTTCGCCCTCTCGCGGCGGTTTCTGACAGCACTCTCCAGCAGATGTCGCTGCAGTCTCTAAATCAATCAGAGCTGATCCGCGCTGGACTAAGACAACAACAACCTTCGGAAATTGGTCGACAATGACCTCCTCCTCCCGCCGTCCTCCCTCGGACGCCGACGAACGAGTGGGCGGTTGACAAAATCCACAAACGGGCGCTATATAAGTGCTTCGTTTACGCATAGACTATTATACTGAACGCTGCCGACACAGACGCATGTGACGTCGTCGTGTCGTCGCACGCTGCTGCAGCTGTAAGCTTATATTAGCAGAACGGCGCTCGATGTCGATGTTGGACTTAGACCACAGCAGCAGCAGCAGCAGCAGCAGCAGCAGCAGCATCGGGTAAGTGTGAGTTATTGCTGACAAGAGTGGTAATGCCACGGTGGCGCCGCGGCCACCCCCTCCACCATGTCATCGTCCCATGTCGTCCTGCAGCTGCAGGCCAGGCAACCGAGATGAAGGTCCCTGCCGCCCTCCCATCCACCCGCCCACCCGCCCTCCTATCCATCCACCCGTCCCATCAATATCTACGTCAACGCTGATTAGCCTCGTCATTTCAAAGGTATAGGCTATCACACGCCTGATTTTGTGTGGCGCCCGACTGCATGGCTGCAGCCGCTTTGAAGCAAAGCATACACAGAAAAATACATTGTTTATTTATTTTCATGATAGCAGTCGTAATCGTAAACTCCAAATTTCTAAAGAACCATTGGAAAACTAAGCACAGGACACCTGCTGCTCTGTAAGTTGGACTATAAAAATTGTCTACATATTCAGTGTTGACTATCAGTGCTAAATCTAGACGTCTCGGCTGGGGGGGAGTTCCCCTATAGGATAGGTTATGACTCTTAAACGAGGAATGTACGCAATTAGAACAAAAGACACCAGTATAATTCATGTCTATACTTGGTTAAAAATGTACCAGATAGGCTATTGAAGTATAGGGCCTATAGTCACATTGATACCTAATAGTCTTCTTTAGAGATCCGATTATAACCTACAGAACATAATTATAGATCTATGTTTTAGGGGAAATAATACATTATTAAAAAGTTAACTATCCTTCAGTTAAATAACTTAAATTGATGGGTTGTAGATCGAATCAATTTGTAGTGACTTCTCGACTGGTGAATGGTGATACCGTAGGACGTAGGCCATACACGTCACAAATCCTTGGTCGTTCGTTGACTTCGTTCTCCATGTCCCGTCTATTAAATACGCCATACAGCAACTAGTTTTATTCCTAGATAATTATCGGCCGACTCCTAAGTCTTCTAGTACAGTTTGACGTACATTGGATTCATCCGCAAGCTGGCGCTGCTGGTCCAAATGGTATCATTGGTATGCATCGTCACGCGCTCGACAACTCGAAAATCGTTTAATAATGATCGATGCTTATCATTCGACGAACAGTTAAATCCATCACCTGCTGCTGCTGCTGCTGGTGCTGCTGATGCTGGTGCTGTACAGATAGATCTATATCCTGTTTCGTGTCTGTGGCATTGTGCCTCTGAACGTCAAGTTCTTCAATCACAGAAGCTGAAGAAAGTAACCTAATCGATATCAGTACTGTCGTTTGATCCTATCATCCTACCGGGCCTCTTTCGTGTGGTCATGTCCGGCATTAAAATCAACTGGGTCTAAGTGAAGGATGCCTGGAGAACGAAACACTTTAGGAGTAGCTAGAAAATGACTAATCATCGGGGATTTTTAGTTGAAGTATTTGTTACTTTCTATCGCTATGTGACAGATTGAAAATTATGCCTAACCATTGATCATCAGGCCATTATCATTTCTATTTTTGAACGGAGTATCAGTAATCTGTCTGAAAGAAGTTAAGTGATGCAATTGGTAGCAACATCATTTGTTTGTTTGTTTGTATGTGCACTTCTTATAGCGCCCCTTCAAGCTCTCACTACTCAGAGGCGCTCCCGATGCAGAGCGGACACTGCATCGGAGTTTCACGCCGAAGCGCTGAGCAATTGCGAGCGAATGACTTGCCCAAGGTCCTTACGCGGCGAGGTGGATTCGAACCCCGAACCTTCCGGCTTCAAGGCAACGACGCCACCACTAGACCACCGCGCCCCATCTTCATCATCTTCATCATCTTCATCATCTTCATCGTCAGCGTCGTCATCATCATCATCAGCAGCAGCAGCAGCAAGCAGCAGCAAGCAGCAGCATCGTCGTCGTCGTCATTATCATCATCATCATCATCATCATCATTCATCATGGTCATCGTCATCATCATCATCATCATCATAAAAATATTTGATTGATTGATTGACCATCATCGTCATAGTTGACATTAATTCGTTTTCCTGTCGTCGTTGTCGCTTTTGTTGTTGCTGCTGTTGCGGCTAATCGAAACCAAAAGGATAAACAAGCCTTGATTATGGAGCAGCAACAACAACAACAGCAATAGCGACGTGTCATCTCAACGTGCCAATATCTTCCTTGGTTTGGCGCTGTCTTGCGGGTGTGGCCCCTGTCTATTTACAGGAGCTCTGTTGCTCCACCCTGAGCGTCCAGCGCCGTGGCTCTCTTCGCTCTTCTAAGCAGGCTGAGCTTCTTGTCCCCCGGTCGCGCACTTCTATTGCGCAGCGCCGTGCCTTTTCTGTTGTTGGCCCTGCAACCTGGAATGGGCTCCCTGTTGAACTACGTCTAATGCCTCGAGCCTTTGAGACTACGTTCTACTCTGCTCTTAAGACGGTTCTCTTTAGCCGTGGTTGCGTCGGGAGCGCTTCTGAGTAGTTATTCTTGAAGAGGCGCTATATAAATGCCTGAAATGAATGAATGAATGAACAACATCAACAACAACAACAACAATAGCAACAACAAGTGCCTCGTGTGTTGGCCTACTTTATCTAGTTGGAATTAGTGTTGCGTGCAGACATGCGCATGACATGATGATGCATTGAATCAACAACAATCGATTATTCATTCATTGACAACGACAGCAACCATATGCACTGATTGATGCACTGATTGATGCACTGATTGATGCACTGATTGATGCACTGATTGATGCACTGATTGATGCACTGATTGATGCACTGATTGATGCACTGATTGATGCACTGATTGATGCACTGATTGATGCACTGATTGATGCACTGATTGATGCACTGATTGATGCACTGATTGATGCACTGATTGATGCACTGATTGATGCACTGATTGATGCACTGATTGATGCACTGATTGATGCACTGATTGATGCACTGATTGATGCACTGATTGATGCACTGATTGATGCACTGATTGATGCACTGATTGATGCACTGATTGATGCACTGATTGATGCACTGATTGATGCACTGATTGATGCACTGATTGATGCACTGATTGATGCACTGATTGATGCACTGATTGATGCACTGATTGATGCACTGATTGATGTATTGATTGATGTATTGATTGGTGTATTGATTGATGTATTGATTTATGTATTGATTGATGTATTGGTGTCGGCATCATCATATTCTGTCCTCACATGTCCTCCTCATCATCATCTATCTTTGATGAGCCACGCATCCTGTCGACATTAAACCCATCTGCTGGAATCTAGAATCGACTCATCGTCCACTGCGTCGAACGGCTCTCATCAGCAATAAAAGAGAGACAGATAGAGACAGAGAGAGATACAGACAGACAGACAGACAGAGACAGACAGACAGAGACAGACAGACAGAGATACAGAGAGGCAGACCGACAGACACGCAGACAGACACACAGACAGACAGACAGACAGACATATAGACACAGACAGACAGGCAGAGATCTGATAAATCTGCAGCATCCCTTGAGGATCGAAAATTTCGCAATTAAAGATGAAAGGCGGTAACTTGCCATAGGCGTGGACGATCATTCATTTTTTAAATCCTAATTAGTGTGGTGATCAGAAATAAGCAGATCGATGATGAACGCACTATGTATATAATATTATGTTGTAAGTGGATGAGTGCAACGAGCTGCAGGTGGGAAGGAATATATAGGCTATGTATATATATACACGGTGTTCGGAAAAAAACCGAACCTCTATTATTGCTACGATAATTTGTGAAAAAATATGCACATTTAAATAAAATATGGAGAAAACTTTTGTTTAAAGGAAAAGAAATCAGTAACTAACATTTTTAGATATAATGTGCTCAAAATTTTCGGCCTCAATACACGCCCATGGACGCGCTTGCCACTGACTAATTGCTGAATCGATTACAGCTTGATCAAATTCGTCAGATTCCTGTATCATACGCTGACGTAGTTCTTCAACATCACGCATCTCTTCTTATAAACTTTCTCTTGAATCACAAACCAAATTCTATAGTACACGGGATTAAGGTCTAGGCTATTTGAAATGTAGGCCTAGGCCTACAAAGTTTGCAGGCGGTAGCGCATCATCAACTGCCCTGATCGCTCAAAAGCCTGCTTGTTGATCTCCGTTAGTTCAGTCGTTCTGCACGCTGTTTAAAACATTTTAAATGACTTCAAGGTTTAACTGGAATAGGGTATAATTATAAAGACTAATCAAGTTTATAATTGGGAATAAAATAGTTTTATTCTCAATGATATTTTTACATGTTTGTTGCTAATTTCATTATTTATTGTAGAGGTTCGGTTTTTTCCCGAACACCGTATAGCCTATATATATATATATATATAGGCCTATATATATAATTATATATGGACAACTTATCGATAAAATCATAGGACTGAGTATTTAAGCTGAACAAAGTCCGTGCGCTGAAGAAAGGAGCTTGAAAACAGTAAAGCAGGACATGGCAATCTACAAGACATTGAGACATAGAATTTTTAACTATACGCCTTATGTCAATGAACGCTGCCGGACAATCAGCGTCAAAACACTGCAAAACGCTGACCATATTAGTCAACCATGAAACCTAAAATGTAACTTTCCGTGCTAAGACATATATAGGCCTACTAAGCTCGTTGCTGCTGTAAGGTATAGGCCCACAGGCTACAGTATATATTCTATCTGATTGATTCAAGATAGACACAGTGTTGACTTTACAACATTTAGCATGATCAAGTAGCCTAAACAGTTAACAGTTTATTCAATAGTATTCAACAGCATACGCAAGCCAGCACAAGCACTTTCCTCAGTTTCCTGTTACTCAGCTCAGTAGACCTAGGCCTATTGGAATAATGAGACTTGTTACGCTAAACATCAGCGCGGCTATAGGCCTATCGCAGACCGCTACCGGCCTACCCGAAGTCTAGTAGGCCTATTATGAATAATAATGATAAAGGAGTAAACGTGCAGCGTACTAAAAATAACGTATTGCTTATTTGCACAACAGACTTACTTCATCCTTAATTGCAACAATGTAAATGTTCAAATACAGAACAATACAATAACAAGTGATGAAATTATTCTTATGACGTAAAACAGACTATGACGTCATGATGCCGGTTGTCTAGACTACCGTGTTGACCAATTGGAAGGGAAAGCGATCTGTTCACTCACCCAGAAGTTGATAAAAGAAAACGCATTTGCCCGTATAGCATCTCTTTGATCGCCCTAAGCAATTCCTGGCAGGGGGCTTTACAATACCTGCCAGGGACCCGATTCATCGGGCTTCGTTATATCTCGTTTATTTTTTCTAGATATAACGAACTAAGATCGGGGTTTTCAGTTGACCATTCAGTCGACCAGTGTACCGACCGTACGCTGGTCGACTGATTGACCAACGGGTCGACTGGCCGGTTCACTTATAGCTGACTGGTTGGTCAAAGTAGTTGGTCAACTGGTCGACCGAATCGACCGAGATGTCCAATGCAGTCTTTGAAATAGCCTACTTAGGCCTAGACCTATTTCCCCACGTCCAAAATCAACTCTCGCAGTAGGCTAAAAACAGTTCATCCTGAAGTTGCATAGTTCTAACACTTTCAGTCCATGATAGGCCTAACCCCACATCAGGCTTTTAATATTTCCAATTGATAGGCTACACAGGATGCGCCAAAAAACTATAACTTTATAGGTCTAGGCCTATAAGGCTTAGGCCTATAGAGTAAGAGTAGATGCATTTAACACAAATAAGCCAACTATGCAGGCCTATACGGTTCTGTCTGTAGCCCTAGGCTAGTTGCATGATTTGCCTCTATGATTGCTATAGTAGCCTATTAATGGATGAACAAAGATTGAATGAGACTCAATGAGTGATTGATTGATTGATTGATTGATTGATTGATTGATTGATTGATTGCTTGTTTGATCACACATTGCTCACATTCTCAAGTCAGCGCAATGGTCTTTCAAACCGACTTGTAGGCCTATTTTAAATGGGAAGCGCTGCTTTTACAGTGTAGATTGTAGAAGCTGAGTGGCTATTTCGAGGTAACTATAAATGTAGCCTATGCGACGGAAATTGAATTTGAAGTTTTCCTTTGACTATGCAATCAAAGATAGACTAGGCCTATAAGGTCTTTGGTGCAATGTGTGCATGCTTAGTCTACTAAAGGCGTGGTCGAAATCTCTTGGACTGGTAGGCCTATGAGCGATGGCGCCGATGGGCATCTATATCGATATCGCATCTATGATTCCAAGGCTGTAGAAAAATGGCGGCTCGCAGTGCGTCAGCTGTTGTGTTAAGAAACTTTCCCAGACTCACTCTAACTACGGTAATGACAGATTATTTGAACACGTTTAGCAATCTATTGCCTTTCACTTTTTTGTATTGCGATGCAAAATGCGAAACCGTTAGCTTGTTTGCATTAGAAAACAGTTACTCTCCGTTGCCTTTCATGTTGAGCCTGGATTGAATACCCTTGACCTTGTATGCACTCATGTTAAAATTTCTGTGACGCCTGTTGCAGGACCCGATAAACACACTCACATCTAGCTAATCTATTCAAGAATTTCAATACTGGTCAGTGCAATCTTGTGGGGCGCGGTGGTCTAGTGGTGGCGTCGTTGCCTTGAAGCCGGAAGGTTCGGGGTTCGAATCCACCTCGCCGCGTAAGGACCTTGGGCAAGTCCTTCACTCGCAATTGCTCAGCGCTTCGGCGTGAAACTCCGATGCAGTGTCCGCTCTGCATCGGGAGCGCCTCTGAGTAGTGAGAGAGAGCTTGAAGGGGCGCTATAACAAGTGCACATACAAACAAACAAACAAACAATCCTATGCCATCCAGAATTTCTTGTCCTAAACTTAATCCGCCTTAGCGTTCACTCTGCCTCCTCCTCTTCGGTCTCTCTGGCAACCGTAGGCCTGCTAGCCGGTAATTGAAAGTCATGCTTACTTTATGTGCAAAGACTTTATAGATTGTGCACGCTGGCATTCGGTAAGACTCGTCATAATTATAAGCTTACCAAACCTTTATAATGTGGACCAGTTTCAAGATTTCAGAATGAAGTCTGACATCAAAGTTTTTATTTGAATTTGTAATTAAATTTCTTTAACCTACATTAATGTTTACCAGCATTCTCATAAAATAAAACCCTTGCTTTAGCCTTTAAGCTAGTCTGACATCAAGTTAGTTTTGAAGAACAATTGTAAAGAGTGATTATATTGTTGGATTGCATGACAAAATAAGCTCAATAGCTTGATAACTTTACATACTTGACTTTAAATACATTCATAACTTTACTAGCATAGCTTGACATTTTTTGCCGCGTAAGGACCTTGGGCAAGTTCTTCACTCACAATTGCTCAGCGCTTCGTCGTGAAACTCCTTTGCAGTGTCCACTCTGCATTCGGGAGCGCCTCTGAGTAGAGAGCTTGAAGGGGCGCTATAGCAAGTGCACATACATGCATTTGTTATAAAGTTTTAGAAATGGAAATCTGCATTTTTATATTTCCAGAGTGTTCAGCATGGAAGACCATTACATACATCTTCTCCTGCTTTACTCACTGATCAGGTAGTTAACAGGTTTTGAATGTAATCCATAAACCTGTATCTATGTCTTAAAGATACTTTTTAAATGCGCTATATACACTAAGTGTCATGATGCATTCAAGCATGCATACATGTGTATTTGTGAAATTACGAAGAGTTTAGATAGTGCAGTGTACATGAATTACTTTTAAAGCATGCACACGTGTGTTGTACTTCGGACCATGAGACGTGTTCTGTACCATTAAAGCTTTTGTTGTTTGCTTACTTTCTGAGTTATTTGTTTATCTAAATGCTCCTTTCCGAGTCAGATGGTCTTTGGCTAATTGAATTATTCCGTTATTCCTCACTTTGGGTGGAGTTGATGATCTGATGATCGCTATATTTATTTTTTCGCTAACTTAACCCTTTAACGACCAGCATGTGCTAAAATGCATGGAAAACAAACGTAGCTGGTACCTAAAGGGTTAACCACAGGCTTTTTGGACGAGGCTAAGTATTGTCTTACACAGTTTGATTAGGAGTTTTAATGTATTTTGTTTCATAAGGTGCACACTGAGCAGACCGCAAGAAAACGTGTCACAATGATACCAGGTGATGGAATCGGACCGGAACTGATGACTACCGTTAAGGACGTGTTTTCATCAGCTGGTGTGCCAGTCGATTTTGAAGAAATCCACGTTAGGTATGTTGTATAGTTATTTTCGTATGTATTGAGCCACACCATTTCAAAGTGCATCTCAAAGGCGCCACACATGCATGAATATGTAACAGATATAGACAAATGCGTTTTAAGATGGTTTGAAAAGTTTACTGAGCAGAGTTGATTGCAGCAGCGTGCATTTGCTGTGCAAGCTTGTTCCAAGAATGTACTGACTTTCTTTGCTCCATCAACTGATGAAAAGTTCTACATGTTGCACTGGATGCATTTACTATACAAGCTCCATACCTGCCTAAGTGCCAAATGTTGACCTGCCAACCCTACTGTCCAAATTGGTTGTTGAGCTAGTTGCATTTCTTTTTGGCTGAGCACTTGTCTATTCTGATCTTATTATTTTGTGCAATTTTGTAGCGAAGTCCAAACAGGATTTACGGCCACAGCTGACAATGTTACAGAGTCCGTACGACGAAACAAGGTCTGTTTGAAGGGCATCATTGCGTCTCCACTTGTCTCAACTCATGGATACGCTGAGACGCTTAACATGAGAATCAGGTGAATAAACAATTGCGACCATCTTCTCTTAATCAAACACCTTGTTAATGTTGTTATGCTTACGTTGATAAACACAATGTACTTTTACTCTATGATTAGAGGAAACCGCTGTGGGAAATCAATAGAAATGTATCCATTCCTCTGTGATCGGTTGATTAGAATGTGAATAACAAAAGCTTTGGGTTGACCTCCTAAACTTCTGATGAGTTTTGATTAATTATTTATTAGGGCTGCAGCAGGTAACAATAAATTAATTAATGAATTAATCATCAATTAATTTGAACATTTAACGATTAATCGAATACCACTTTTTATATTCAATAAGGCGTCTTGGTATCATTGTTCTTGTAAGAGACTTTCAGCTCAGCTTGAACATGAGGTAAGGAGTACATCTTTGTTTCCTGGAGCAAGAAATAAGATGAGACTTAGATAGTCAAGAAAACACTAGAATCTCACAGTGTTAACATGCTGGTTTGTTTATGTAATTAGTTGATGAAAGATATATGAACTAAAAGGGATAAACTAAGTGCTAATATGAACATTATAATGAAATGCCTTATTGTTGACAGCCCTTTTCAGAATGTTTTCTTGATAGTGCCAATGCCCATTTAATGCAGCTAAGGGGAGCTTTTGGTTCCACAAGCTTGTTCTTCTGTTGGTCTGCTTTTACTACCTGATAACAACATAACCACATTTTATAAGTTGCTTAAATCTATTCTTTTGTCATGACTGGGCTGGGAGCGCATCTGAGTAGATTTCTTAAAGGGGCGCTATATAAACCTAGTAACGCAAAGCTGCTATTACCAGCTCTGCCAGTTGCGTGTTGCCCTGCGGTCTCTATCTCATGATGCCGCTGTGGTCCTTGTTCACGCATTTGTAACCAGCAGAATTGATCATTGCTGCTCAATTCTTGTTGGTCACCCATCTAGCTTAATAGGGCGTCTTGACCAGGTCATGCGCTCTGCTGCTCGGCTTATTGGTCATATTCCTAAATTTGCCCCGGTCTCTGCTTACATGCGTGATGTTCTGCACTGGCTTCCTGTCTCGCAGCGCATCTCATACAGAATAGCAGCACTTATCTGGCGGTGCCTCACTGGCAATGCTCCGTCCTACTTATCTGATCTTTGTCGCCCTGTCTTCGACATAGCCTCCCGTCGAGCTTTACGCTCTTCGGCCAATGGGGAGCTGCTGGTCCCTCGAACCCGCTCTGCTACCAGACAGCGTAGAGCCTTCTCGGTTGTTGGCCCGTCCACATGGAATGGGCACCCGCTTGCGCTACGCTCGCTACCTCGGAATAATTTGCCTGCCTTCTACAAGTTACTTAAGACCTATTTTTTTAGCCGTGGCTGGGCTGGGAGCGCCTCTGAGTAGACTTCTTGAAGAGGAGCTATATAAGTTTTCGGAATGAATGAATGAATGAATAAATGCTCGTCATAAATTAATAGTACACAATTGAAAGCATGGCAGCAGTCTAACACTGAAACTGGTGCAACAAACCTATATGTCTGTTACATTGTATAGATTAAGCTTTTTGATCTTAATGCAGGCGAGCACTGGATCTCTACGCAAATGTCGTCCGCATTAAAAGCCTGCCTGGACTAACGACACGATATAACAATCTTGATCTGGTGATCATACGCGAGTCATTGGAAGGAGAATACAGTGCACTTGAACATGAGGTAAGAAATATATCTTGGTTTCCTGGAGCAAGAAATAAGATGAGACTGTGTGAATGGTAGTAGTATTTACTGTTTCAGCCTTTTATCACAGCATCATTGCTCAAATCCTG
Source organism: Lumbricus rubellus (assembly GCA_945859605.1). Taxonomy (NCBI): domain Eukaryota; kingdom Metazoa; phylum Annelida; class Clitellata; order Crassiclitellata; family Lumbricidae; genus Lumbricus; species Lumbricus rubellus. The sequence continues at coordinate 38,559,911 of OX243812.1, forward strand.
TTGCATGAGGCGAAATCAGTCTTTTGTTGTGAGACTTTGGCGTGTGTTTATCACAAGCAATCCAAGTGCGAAATTGCTGACATTGCGCAATGACAAGCGCATGTCTTCTGTATCGACATATAAAGGCATTTTGATGTTTTGAGAGTTTGAGAGGACTGAATATTAAATTACTAATGTTATTGTTTAGTTGTATGTATTTGCACAGTGTATCCACTGCTGGTGTTACAAGTTAAAGTCAGAATGACTTATTTGTCGTGAAAGGCATTGCGGCTTGTATACTGAGGTCTTAGGTTATAGTTCAAAGTTACAATTTAATTAATAAAATGCTTTCTGTTGAAATTTAGTGAAAGAGAAATTTTAGTTTATTATAAGTCGGTAGTTATTCTATACAGAGTGTTTGACTTAATTATTTTGTGGTGATTGTCGATTAGAGTGTTATTCTATATAGAGTGTTTTTTCTTAATTTTTGTGATTGTTGATTAGAGTGTTATTCTACATAGAGTGTTCTTAAAAATTATTTTTGATTGTTGATTAGAGTGTACCAGGCGTTGTTGAAGCTCTGAAGATCGTTACACATTCCAATTCAAGTCGTATTGCTCGTTTTGCTTTCGACTACGCCGTCAAAGAAGGAAGGAAAAAAGTGACGGCCGTACACAAAGCCAACATCATGTAAATTCTCAATTTCAGATATTATATATATTATATATATATATATATATATTGATTTAGCATGGTAGTGTTGTACTTTGTTACCAAATGCCTAGCTATCACTGTGCTTAGCTTCATTAAAGGGTGGGCTGTTATCAAGAAAGTTTATGAAAATCTCTTTTAAATTTCTTTTCTGGAGGTCTCAGAATGTGCCTAAGGAATATTTGGCTTTTTTTAAATTCATAGGAGGCAGTAGTGACTTTGTAGTTATCCTATCTATCTACGCTTGCTTACTAATGACTTAAAGATTTTATCTAGAACTGTAGCTAAAACATTTAGGAGGCATTACAGTTCAAGAATAGATATATACATTCTTGTACATAAAAACTGTTTACTTATATTATATTAAACGAAGACTGGATTGATATAGGTAGACTCATTTAGGCACTTGCTTGATGGATATAGCTGCTCAGTTAAGTCACATGCTTGCCTTGTTCTTGAAGTCAATGTCTAATATTGGGAGACTCAAACAATGGCGTTCAAGTAAAAAAAATTAATGATTGGATGGCAGGTTCCAAGTTCTATTGCAGAAGTTTACACTGGTTTAATTACTGCAAGGAAATGCAGATCATCACCATAATGGTGGATTGTTGCACTGAATCTTTCAACTCCGTAGAATTTTTATTAAAATTCAGCCGGCTGCTGGCTTCACCTGTGTACAAAAGCAATTTTGGTTCTTGACAGGAAATTGTCCGATGGTCTCTTCCTTGAATGCTGCAATGAAACAGCGAAGCTCTATCCTTCAATCCAATATGAATCAATGATCATTGACAACACCTGTATGCAGGTAAATCTTATCTTATCTAATCATGCTCCTACAAAACGTGCAGAAAATTTCAATTGGGCGGAAAATTACTACACATAGCAGATTATGGTAACCATCTGCTACGCCAATGATAAATATAATTACATGTTGTTGATTGTAGAGGTTAGTACTTTGTGGTGCACACTGTAGTCTAGTTGCTCATTCAGGGAAGCTGTGTCTGTAGCAAGTCCTGATTCGTGATACAATTTTATTCGAGTTTATTATGACAAGAAGGCATCTACGTAATAGACAGATCTGCATTTTGCATCTTATTTATAGATTTATATAGCACCTCTTGCATAATAACTATTCACTCAACATGTAAATATACTGATGTTTGTATTACAATGAATATTGCTTACAAGTTCTATTTGGTCTGTCATTAACACTGAACATTGGTGACAGAACCCAAAGGTCTACTGCCATTGTTTTAAACTAATCCAAATCTGAAATGCCAATGTTCAGGCGTTGCAGTTGTTAATGAAAATGGGCAATTAAGATTTGAATAAGACAAGTGGTGTGCAGAAGCATATCTCTTAATTAACCCTTTACCGACCACGGATATAGGATTGCCCATATGTACCTTTTACTACATTTTGGTCCATAAATGGTTAAAATGTTGCATTGTTGTATGCATTTAGTTGGTGTCGAAACCTAGCCAGTTTGATGTTCTCGTCATGCCAAATCTCTATGGCAACATAATCGATAATCTGGCAGCAGGCCTTGTTGGAGGAGCCGGCGTTGTGCCGGGCGAAAGTCACAGCTACGATATTGCCGTGTTTGAGCCGGTAGGCATTCTAGTGTGCAGTATCTTCTCATTACTTATTTAATTGCTAATTTATATGGTTCGGACCCCAGGCCATGCATATATTATGCATGCAGAGATTCTATTTTCATACCCTTCCCCGGTTGCACCTCGTATGTCTTATGGACCCTAGATGTATGTACATCTAAGCTTCTCTTACTGTGCACTCTCCCCCATTTACAAGAATTAATTAGCTAAAGCATCTATAAGACATATTTTACCGTAGGCTTCTATTTACAGCACAGAATAACTGCAAATGGCTTTTGTATATTGTAACTAAATGCATTTGGATGACTATAGGATAATGCAGAACTATAAATTAGCTAATGTGGAATTGTGGATGTCATAATTATTAGAATTTATCTTGCATATGTACACATTTTGCCAAGATTTCTCTCTCTCCATGCACCCATATTCAAAATTGCCTAAATCTGATCACCCTTCGTTGCATTCATAATACATGGATGGCCTCGTAGTTTTAATTTTAAAAATTTCATTGCTTGTGTATTTTTTATTGTTGATGTATTATTTAAATTATAATCTTCTGTTTTATGATAATCACTGTTTTAAGTTTAGATGCATGTTGACTTTCAATGTATACATTGTATGGTAATGGTAATGTTCCTTACAGCAGATCAAACAATTGCAAAGTGGAAAATACAGGCTTGTTAGGAATGTTTTGACACCTGAAGCGATTTAAAATGGTGGCATTCCACAGTACTTTTTCAATACTGGATTTTATGATGAACGAATAGGTGCTGTTCCAGATGTTTATCTACTGTTCTTAATTATTAATAATAAGTGATCTTATATACCTTGCGCCTCAGATTCACATTTCGGTGTGACCTTGCGCACGTTATAAATTTATTTAATAATAATAATAAATAATAATACTATATTTGTGTGTAGGGTGCAAGGCATGCATTTGCTGACAGTGCTGGAAAGAACCAGGCAAACCCGACTGCAATACTGCTGTGTGCGGCAAACATGTTGAAGCACTTGCAACTGGAGAAGTATGGAACTTTAATCGAGGATGCAGTTGACAAAACAGTAAAGGAAGGAAAGGTTGGTTGTTCATTAAATTAAATTAAATTAAATGGGTAAATGCATGAAATATGGTTTAGTAGACATGACCACAGGATTTCTTACGACAATCTGTAAGTTTTGCACTTCAGAACAAGAGGTGTTTCATTCATTCATTCGTTCATTCGTTCTATGGATTTATATAGTGCCCTGTCAAGAAACCTACTTAGTCCCTCACTTGCAATTGCTCAGCGCTTCAGCGTGAAACTCTGATTCAGTGTCCGCGCTGCAGTCGGGAGTAGCGAGCTTGAAGGGGCGCTTATAACAAGTGCAGATACAAACAAACAAGTAAATTGAGGCTTATAGATGTGTTGTCTCATTTTGCCCTTAAGCTTTTAAACCATATTTTTAATGACCTAGAGTTTCTGAAAGATGGGCTAACAGTTCTAAGTAGTTTGGTGACAATGACACCAACTGCGTTAAAAGTGTTGAAAGGGGTAACATGTATTATAATCAAACAATGGATGGAATGTCGGGAAACTGACATGGCCCAGTTGGCTGCACTGGTGAAAGCATATGCTTTTTTGCGTCAGGGTGCTGGCTCCTATACCTAAAACAGTGTAATAAATTTTAATATCAGTCTAGTACAGACCATACTCAGGACTTCAAAAAGATGTGGCTTCCATTCAAACAGGCATTAATAGTTGAGCAGGGTCAAGGACTCAAGGTCATAGGGTCGCTATGCAAATATGTACACTTCCATTTGTATTAAGTCAGATAGAGCTCAATGTGAAAATTTTTCTTACTTATTTTGAATCTCTTATTTTGAACCTCTTGTGACACTGGCTATATTAAACCACTAATGATGGTCTCTTGAGCTTTTATATAAGTTCGCTGTACATACTATTCTGTTACATACTGATCAAAAAGTATTTGCAACTAATCTTAACTGCAAGTCTTGCCTTAATAGATCTGTTATTCACGTTTCGTACACTTGTGAAGTTCTTGAACGATACGATACAAATAGCCAAATATGCGTGCATATCGTTGATTCTATGGCCATCATTTCTTGTGTTCAAGGTGAGGACAAAGGACGTCGGTGGACATGCAACGCGCACAGACTTCACAATGGCCGTCATCAACAACCTTGCTCTCTGATCCGCCTTCTCATGATCCGTCGTTTTTAACTGAACGAGTTATTACTAAATTACGGAGAGTTGATCGTTTGCCCAAATATTTTCTTACTGTGTGAATCTCACAGGTGTGTGTGCAATATTTATCCTTGGAACATGTTAATTCTGTCTTCCTTAGATTGTAGCGGCTTGTCGTAACCGATCCCACTGTGAGAAAGAGATGCATTAATCAATACTCCGGCAGGAATGTGTTAGAAAAGTTCTGTGTTGTTGCTTCTGTGACTTAAGATCGAAGATATTTTAAATAACTTCACGTTTTCTTGTGCACATTCATAGGCGTAGGAGGCGGGGGTCCAGATTTGCCCCCCCAAATTTCGGGCAAGTCTGATTTTTTGGGCAAGCAGACCCGGAAAAATAAAAAAGTTTAAATTTTTTAAACTTTTTTTATTTTTCCGGGTCTTCTTGCCCGAAAAATCAGACTTGCCCGAACAAAAAACCTTTCGGGCAAAAAGTAACGGGAAATTTCAGAAGATTTCGGCCGGATGACTAGAAAAAGGTCAGAATTTTCGGGCAAACGTAACGGAAATTTTGCTTAAGATTTCGGCCGGACGAAAAAAAATTTTTGGGCAAAAGTCTCATTTTTGCCCCCCCAACGCTGAAATGTCCCCTACGCCTATGTGCAGCACATTGATTTTAAATTGCAAAGATGTATTCAAATGACAGTTTGGAACTATGAAATTGAATTTTTGTGATCTTCAACAGGATTCTAGAATTGATCTTTTGACACTAGCAATTGCGATGCTTAGGTTTTGTATCGAGGACTCCGTTTACACAGGACAGGTTTTTTCTTCTTCTTTAACTGCCTTGTACAAATTTTTGGACAATAATCGGAGTTTAGGAAAATTTAACATCTTGTTTACAAAATAAAGACATTCAATTAGTTGAAGGCAGATTGACAAATAATTGTTTGCAAAATAAAAAAAAATGCCTTTGGAGATTTAAAACGTAATCTTTAGCTGCTAAAGATTACAGTTTAGCATTAGAAACGGATTTTGAAGTGGGGCAACATCTATGGCTGAGGGTGAAATAGATGACCACAAAATGTTCACAAGTAACCAGTCCTGTATTACGTAGTCCTTGGTCTTTTTACTAAGAAAGTCCACAAATAAAAAATGGTGAATGGGTCACCCAAAAATAGACGAATATTGGAATGGAGGGGTTATACCCAATGCGGACATCATCTGAATTTGACAGTTATTTTCAGTATAGCCTTAAAGACTCTAACAAACTGCATTGATATTCTGGTTGCTTTTAGTTCAGACTGTCATTAAAAGTGTTAAACACAATTTCAGTTGCGCTAGAATATGGAAGACAGTATCGAAGTATGTGACTTTAATGCACAATTACTCCTGAAACATCAACAAGGCATTCTAACTTATGCCTTAATATTTGGTTCAAGTTCAGAAGTCATGAAGGACTTAAGGGCATGCATGGGCACCCACACATAGGGGCAAGGGGGGCACTTGCCCCTCCCTGGAAAATTGAAACCTATTTTTCTCACTACTACTTTTGGGGTTTATAACAAATTTCTTCGCATTAGAAAACCTACTTTTAAATAATACTTTTCGATTTTTAAAACAAATTTCCTTGCAAAAAGAAACAATTCATATTAGAAAATTTTTAAAAGTGAAACTGAGAAATTTACATCAAGAAACCTCTGTAAAAAATACCCATGCATGTTCTTAACTCCCCGCTTTGCATTTTTTGAGCTCCTGCTAAAAAAAATTTAACATTGATCGTCGTGTTTTGCCCCCTCCTGCAAAAATTTCTGCGGGCGCCTATGAGGGCATGTGGAAGGTAATGCCAAAACCCTGCATGTCTAAAGTTTGATGGGCCCTGAAAGTTTCTGTACGAGTATGGGGTTCCACGAGTCTGGCTGGGTAAGTAATTTTATATGGACAAGCCATAATCCCACCTTTTATATGGCAGTCAAGTTATCCTTATGAAGGATTTTTAAAGTGCATTATTTTTATATTATATTTATTTTACCCAAGGAGCACAATGGCCTTTGGTAATGATTATTTTGTTGCCACTACTTCTTTGATGAAGCATAAACAGAATGGTTATTTTTCTAACAGTAATTGTGGTAATGTAGAGATGCATGAACTTGCCCACAGGTTTTATAGCTTGATGTTCATTGTTTTCCTTTTAATGAATAAGGACTACAATTTATAATTCAATATCCTACGTTGATGTAATCCCGGTAGCAAAATAGGTTTGCAATTTTTTATCTAACCAATTGTATTGTACTGTTTGTTCCTGTACTTTTATAACAAGGTTCTGAATCGGGAATGTGAAGTCGTGTTTTGCGTCTTGTATGATAATATAGGGTACAATGTGCTACAGATTTTATTCGGCTACGACAAACATTCACCACATACCAGATTCAATAAATGACCTGTTCTTCCTCTAGGAAAACAACAGATGCAGGAAAAAACATCGTTCCTAACACGAATAACGTGAACTTTGCAATTTCAAATGTACAATTCCTCAATGTTTCACACACATGCTACTATTGAGCTTGCGTGCTTCCGTCGAATTTAAATATACTGAAAGTATTTCAAGACCAAAGTCTTTCTCACGGAGAAGACAAAATTCATTTACATTAATTGATGATAGAGCAAAGCTCTCTATTAAAGCTACAGAAATCACATAGTATCACACATACATACAATGAAATGTACACCAAATTCACGGTGGCAGCTGCAGGAACGATTACTCAATGTCGTTTTCCTACCGCTGCTGCCTCCCTACTGGGCCTGCCTACCGCTGCCTTCAGCTTGCCCGCGTTTCGAGTCGATAGGAATTTTTCGTCTGCAAACATTACACCGTTGTTCACTGGTAAGCACTCAACTGATGCTGGCAGCTTCACGGCGGCCACGCTTGGTGGGTCACTTGACACGACACCATTAACCGCCTGGCTAGTGGCAACCTCCTTTTGTGCCAACACCAGGGAAGCAGGTTTACACACTTCTGCCGCCTGTGCCACGGGCAACTTGAGTGACAAGTCGGAAGTCCTTTCAAGTTCACTGGAGCTCTCGGTCGCCCAGAGTGCCAACAGGAGTTCCTGAACAAAGATGCTCTTGTCTGCTTGCTCTGTTTCCTTGACCTGTCTGTCGGCCTCCGTGAGGCTCTGCTCCTTCAGCCTAGCAGAATGATACAATTAATTGACAATAACTGCAGTTAATCCAAACAATTCAACTTATGTAAGGTAGCAGATGAATATTATGCAATTAACCTACTACTCTTTCTTACACACCTGTCACTCAAAGTGAGAAAACAAAATGGCTATTCTATGCTTCTTTATAGGTTGCATGTTTGAACAAGAAACCGCTCACTGTATCATAATAAGACATACAACATACTCAATAAACAATGGCCACTTAAACCTGAAAGATCATTTATAAAATTATTATGCACAAACCATTCTGTTCTTAACTATTATTTTCTTTTTCCAGCATCCTATATAAGGAAATTTTACCCATGTGATCCAGCCCTTGCCCTTGTCAGTTTATTATGCACCATCACATGTAGCACTAAACAGTTACAGCTGGAAAAACCCCGAGATAAAGCAGACAGTCACTAGGAAGCCAAAACTAATCATACAGCATCTGTTGTTTTTGTGCAGACCCATTTTACTATGGTCCTTGGGAGCCAAAGTCACTGTGACCACATGTCAACAAACCAAGGGTTAAGTGGGCCATACCAAAAAACAGCAGTGCAAGTGCAAAAGTTTTACAAGTCTTAGGTGACACAATTGTATAGTTTTAGGGAAGAAGATTCTGATTTAATACCAGACACCGGTTGTTTCTGGCTGAATTAATATTCACTATTTCCATTCATTGTACAGCATGGAAGTACTGCCTTTTGCCCTTAACAATAATGAAATTTGGATGAATTCTTTGGAACATACACCGTTCTGATGTCTGATGTCACACTGATGCCTACCGTAGTTGCACCCCAATTACACTACAGGCAACTCCAATGCTAGTTCACCTGGTTTGAGCTAAGCACCAAATAAAGTCTACGACTGTTAGACTTAAGAAGAAGAAGCACAGACCTTGCCAGAAGAAAGTCAGAACGACCCCCATGTGTGCTACTGCTAACTGATGCAGAGCCAGAAGCGCCAGCAGAAGTGCTGGTGCTGGCACCGGCGCCAATTCCAACGGACAGTAGCGAAGACTCGACCGATGCCTGCGACATGCCACTCGGCCGGCCAAAGCATGCCGGAAGCGTAACGCTGGAGCGCACCGTTTCTCCAAGACTTGGCAGCAAACGGTCGGCCTGAATCTGCCTGGTTGTTCCATACCTAACGAATAGCAAGCACGAAACAATGCAGTAGTACTGTAAATGATCCTGTTAAATGAGGTGCAAGTATGATCACAGTAGAGTAAATTAATCCACAGTTTTCCAGACGAAATTAAATTGACAACATTTAATTTAAAAGTTGGTGAAACATGTTTACAGATTACCACAATGGGTGTTATTTATTTTCTTGCAATTGAGAGATCTATATAACGTGGGGCGCGGTGGTGTAGTGGTGGCGTCGTTGCCTTGGAGCCGGAAGGTTCGAGGTTCGAATCCACCTCGCCGCGTAAGGACCTTGGGCAAGTCCTTCACTCACAATTGCTCAGCGCTTCGGTGTGAAACTCCGATGGTGTCCGCTCTGCATTTGGGAGCGCCTCTGAGTAGGGTGAGCTTGAAGGGGCGCTATAACAAGTGCACATACAAACACATCATGAGAAACAATGGACCAACATGGCCATCTTTCCTTGCAGATTGCAAATTGCACTACCTATTGATATATAAGCACTCATCATTAAACAAATCCACAATTTTATTTATGCGCTGACAACACAAGATTGATGGACCTACCTTGACGACTGCAGCTGTACCTCGAGTTGATGCAGCTGAGAAGAGATGCTCTGAGCAGCAGCAGCACGGCTCCTTGCGCTTGACAGCTGAGACAATAGCTCTGCAACACAATACGATGACATATTGTTGTCAACTCTGGTATCATCATCATCATAATAGTTATCATTACATATATCATTTAAGAGCTTAAAAGTCATGCATATCATAAAAATTAATCGATTTTTAATAACATAGACCTCTATCCATAATATTTGGTAAAATACCAAGGTTATGGTTTAACATTAAATGCCAAATAACTGAAGGGTTATATCATCACTACAGCAATTTCTAACACCACGCTAAAACGAAGTAAGAATCTTCTCTAATTTTTGTAGCTCAAGTAGAACCACCTCAACTTCTACACTTCAAAGTAGACAATCAAAAAACTCATCTTCTGGAGAGGAAAAAATATTAACTCACAACCTGTCCAAAATTGCAACTCAACAGACAAGACAACTACAAAGAAACGTGTGACTGATAATTAATTACCTGCTATGGGATCCATCAGCTCTCGATCTCGGCCCCCCGGCGACAAGACTGGAAGAATTGAAGCACCAGTTGTCTGGAACTGCATGTTACCTCGTCTGGCGCGAGTGCCTGTCACGCCGCGTCCGTGATGAGGCATTCTTCGAATCGCACGAATGCTTCCAAGCTGAGCGTCGTTATACACGTTAAGGATTGTCTCGCATTCATATATACATGTACACACAACTATATGCTAAAAAATCTTGAATCACCCCATGTTTCCTATCCACTGTGCACTGGTTAGTGTGCTAGGCTGGTCGACTGAGAGGTCAGGGGTCAAACCACTGAGGGGGCAGAAGTGTTTTGCAACATTTCCACACAAATTGCTTCCCTAAACTTGACTCATATGAGTGTACACAGATCATACACTATGGCATGTCATTTCATTTCAGACATTTATATAGCGCTTCTTCAAGAGTATCTACTCAAAGCGCTCCCGACCCAACCACGGCTAAAGAGAACAGTCTTTAGAGCAGAGTAGAACGTAGTCTCAAATGCTCGAGGTATTAGACGTAGTTCCGCAGGAAGCCCATTACAGTTTGCAGGGCCAACGACAGAAAAGGAACGGCGCTGCATAACAGAAGTGCGTGACTGGGGGATAAGAAGCTCAGCCTGTTTGGCAATGAATAACACTGGCGCAAAAAGCACAGGAACGCGAGATCGCTTTCCGTTACCTCTCAAAAAAGATCCACTCAACCTTCCATTCTGCAGATGGTTTTGGTTAAATGAGCAGTAGTATTGGCACCTTGCATGGTTGCAAATGGCTAAATTTGACTCCTATAACAACTTGTTATCATCCGTCCGTCTATACTATGAATTGTAATCATTCTGCGTTGTGTCAGTTTGCAACGTAGAAGGGCAAATGCAACTATAAATCTAATCATCACAGACGTCTAAATTAATCAGAGACGTGGAAAAAGGATATGAGTTCAGTGGAAGCGCGATGCTCGAGCAACAGATGAGCGGCCAAATCGTCCACAACATGGTTCGGGTCACCAGTGGGAAAACACGCACAGATCGGACAAACCTACAAATCAAATACAACCACACCCACTGAAAGTACGTTGTAGATCTCGTAGTCTACGTTGCAACTATGGCTTACGTTACAACTTGCAAAGTGGCATCGTAGACTTACGATGATCAGTGTGCAATAAGGCTTACTTAAGGCGCAACCTAATACGTCAGCAACTAAATCGTGATAGTTAGCATTCATACACAACAGATATTAATGGGCAGTTGCCCACGTACAGAAATAATCAAAGATACAATGACGGTTGCATTGCCCATGGCAATGATTTCTCAGGTGGTACATTATATGCAACTTTCATGCGTCTTTTCACACATTAATAGCATTTTTTGTGGTGATAAACTGAAAGAATAAATGAGCCTATCTTTCCACATCCAGTGCAATGAACTATGGTGCCTCATTTTAACAATCTTTGTGTGTCCAAAACTTTGTTTGAGCGGATGAATCAGAAATGCCAGCCATTTTTTACCTTCTTACACTAGCGACTAGCCCTCAGTGCTAGCTGCCACATAGAGGGCTAAGACGTCATCATGCATACAGATTTAACCATCAGTTGCTAACTAGCCATATTTATTCGGCGACTAAGAGCTGTGATACCGTTGCGTATACTTTGAAGCTTAAATTCTTACACTTCCAAGCAACAGAGCAAATTGGAGATTGTCTTAAGAATGCAGCTCTAGGTCAGTTAAACAGTCAGATCTTACCACTTCTACAGAAGTATCTGCGTGCTCGATGCCAACATGCTCCTGCAGCAAGACATCGGTAAAACCAAGACGACCACAGAGTGGACAAGTATAAGACAGCTGCTGCTCCAAGCTGACTGTCTCCCCTCCGTAGAAAAGATCTGCACAAACAATTGCCAACTTTCGATCAAGAAAACTCAGCTGATATGGTCAATTGGTCATCGTATATAGTGGGGTGCGGTGGTGTAGTGGTGGCATCATTGCCTTGGAGCCAGAAGGTTCAAGGTTTGAATCCATCTTGCCGCGTACGGACTTTGGGCAAGTCCTTCACTCACAATTGCTCAGCGCGTCGGTGTGAAACTCCGATGCAATGTCCGCTCTGAGTAGAAGAGCTTAAAGGGGTGCTATAACAAGTGCATATACAAACAAATCATCATCATAATATTCGTTAATTGGTTAATTGATTGTTAATAGAAACAACAGATTGCATTTACGTCTGGAAAGGGGATAGTTTCACCTTGTGTACAGTTCTAAACAGCATGTACACAAAACACAGTTATTGTTGTTCTTGGTCGATTATTTGAGACCAGAACGCAGGTGGCTGTAAATTTATATACTAATGTTCTATTCCAATCTAATCTTTAGAATCTAACATTTGTAAAGCACTTCTCACAGCAGAGCTATTCAGAAGCGCTCTCGGTGTGACAGGTTTATGAAAAGTACAAAGGCATATCAGTGAGGAACTAAATCTGATGCAATGAAAATATCACGAATGACAACATACCAAAATCTGTCCTTGTTAGTATGCACTGCATTGGGTGATCCTGTGAATGACGTGTTGATGTGACCTTCGCTTCGTAGCAAGTAGCACACAGATCGTAGTCATAGCATACGAGGCACTTATATCTCTTCCCAGTGAAATTTCCTTTAAGACATGAATCGCAGCTGACCCCTGCAACAAAACCAATTTCTAGTCAGTACATATGATCAAAAAATTCTAACAAAACTACATTAATTAACCCTTTACCCGTTTGCCTCGAAAATATCCGCTGAAAACACAGGCTTAACGGGAAAAATGAACGGGTAAAGGGTTAATGTCAGAGCTGTACCAAATAGCATATTTTTTACTATTCAGTTGTACTTGGGTAATCGGTGACACTACAAGAACATACACAAAAATACAAATACGAATATTAAACATTTTTCAAATTCATGTACAAGTTTGACAATCTGAGAGCATTGCATAAGCAAGATGTAAACACAAGTACATGCATAAAAAATAACCAACTTTTCATACGGTAGCTGAACTTCATATTGACTACAAAACCTGAATTTCTTAATGTGGCATTACATAAGGATAACTATTCTTAAGTTGCCAAATTTACTGGCCATTCTTTTGCAACAATCACACGAGTGCAATGCAAGATGAAAAGATCATTAAATTTCACAATTCTTCTTAACATAGACAATGGCAACCATTTGATTTGAGAATTGCTTTAGTAATGTTGTGCAGTGTACAAAGGTTGATGGTTACTTTACAACAACCGTGGGTAAATTTCATTTTTACCTCTATGCCTAGCGAATAAAATATCAGTGTCAAAGGTACTCATGCATAAAAATTTGCTCAAATTCCTGAACTCAACATCTGGTTAATTGCCAGAAGTCATGGTAGTGCTTGGCTGTAGTGTTAAGTGGCAAGTCTGCCACTACTACTGTAGAGTCCGGCAGTACTCCTTGTTCAAGATGGATGATTTTGACCATAAAATCTTCCTTCAAATGCCTCAGCACTTCGTACCCAATTGGTTGTTCACTGCTGAACTGTTGGTGCTCAACCATGCTGCCTAAGTTAAAGTAGTACATGACTGCTTGTGAATATGGATGCCACACGTAATGATTACCTTATGTACATACACGTGTATCTTTTTATACAACGCATCTGCAGGCACACATATTCCCAACGTCTTATACTCTAGATATCCAAGCGTTCTAAGAATCTAAGGGGGTAATCCTGCAGTTTAGGTGCTTTTATTATTACTAGTCTTTGGTCGCTGTTTTGGGGTGGTGTGCGGGGATGGGGTAGGGGTTGGTGTGTTGATGGAGAAGTGGGGTGGGGGCGGGATTGGGGTGGGGGTTGGGGTGGAGGGTAGGTGTGAGGGTGAGGGAGGGTGGGGTGGAGGGATTAAGGTGGGGCGGTTGAATGGGGTGGGGTGGACGGGGTGGGGGTGTGGTGAGGGGGGGTGTGGTGAGGGTGGGGTGGAGCATGAGGAGGTGGGGTGTGGTGGGGATGGGTTGTTGCTGGGTGGAGGGGGTGGGGTGGGTGGGGCTTGAGGTGTGGGGGTGGTGAGGTGGAGGGGTAGGGTGGAGGCGGGTGAATGGGTGGGGTGGACGGTATGAGGTGGATGTGGGTGTGGAGGGTGTGGTGAGGGTGTCAATGTCTTCCTTCAAACTATTGCTGATAACTATCCCGTATAACAGTGCAAAATAATAAAAGCACCTAAACTGCAGGATTACCTCTAAGGGAACGAAAGAAAAAAGACTACAAAAACTAACAGACGTGCCTCCTCTTCGTGACTTTGCTTGTTTGGTACTAACGAAATGCAGCATCAATATTTACACACACAGCATGCTAAAAAATCAATTTAAAATGCCAATTCTCAGACTCGATCACGAAATAGCCTTTAAAACACCGATCATTCACATAATCGAACGTTCAGAACTTCTCTGGTAAAAACATTGAAACATCGTCGACAAGTCATCAGACGGATGGGGGTGAATATGAGCCCATACGAGCCGGAGTCAATGTCAAGAGCCGAACTAAGGGCTTACCTTCATGACTAGACATATTATGCAGTGCAATATAGCATCAAACTACAGCTTCCTTGTTAATACAGGAATTAGTTTAAATCGCCACAGTTGTAAAGTAGTTGCACAAGTTTCCCTGCTGATACCCGAACACCACAAACAAATATGGCGCCCGACAGTCTCGCACAAATCTCGCAACTGAGATACTTTTGCGTCTACTGCATTTACGGAGCAAAGATATTTCTGGGTAGCCTACATCACCAGTTCATCGCATCACTTTTTATATTTTGTACCACCGATTAAAAATGCCTCTTCTAATAGACATTAATAGTCATGTAAACCATCTACAACAGCGGCCTACTGGCCCTACTTCACACCTCCCAGCCAGGGCTTTTTAACGAGCAGTTGTATACAAAAATGTGCAGTTCTAAATGGATTTGTGCAGTTAACATAACATAACATAACATAACATGGGTTTTAAGTGGTTCAGAAGACACTAGGCCTGTGTTAGAACCACTGCAATATTGACCTGGAACTTTTAATACCCCAATTTTCCTAGGCTCCTTTTAAATGCTGTGACCGTGTCCACCGACACAGTGCTGTCCCCCAATCCGTTCCACATGTCCACAACTCTAGCACTGAAAAATTTCTGCCCTAATGATCCTTTCGGCTTCTTAAATAATTTGTACCTATGTCCCCGAGTTGCTTTGTTTGGTGCTAATACAAAGAACTTCTCCCAACATAGTGCTTCCTTTCCAGTAATGATCTTGTAAGCTTCAATTAGGTCTCCTCTGCTCCTCCTTCTCTCCAGTGTTGTTAGCCCACACCTTTCCAACCTCTCCTCATAGCTCATATCTTTGTAACCCCAAATCAAGTTGTAAAAGTTGTAGAAGCACTTCTAGGTAATAGCCTATAGGCCTTCAGTTAAAACTAGCAAAAAGGTCCATTATCCTCCGATTGGAAGTAGCCTAATTTACCATTGAAAGAAGGGACTGCAGTTCAAAAAATTCCTTTAAAACAGCCCTGCTCCCAGTTGTAATTGTAATTGTAAAAAATTATTGTAATTGAACATTTAGGCCTATATAGCGCCACTTCAAGAGAACTCCTCAGAGGCGCTCCCGACCTGACACCAAACCATAGTCAAAGAGAATGGTTTTCAAACGCTTGCGGAAAAGGGGCAAAGAAAGACAAAGAAGTTCATTATGGAGACTAATAGGTAACTTATTCCAGAAAGACGGACCGACCATAGCAAAACTTCTATGCAGCACTGTGGAAGATCGAGCCCTATAGGAACAACCAGGTCACCATGCGTTGCAGAGCGAAGGAATCTACGGCCTGGAATGGATAGCACAGGCACACAAAGTTCCATAAGATAGATAGGAGCTTGGCCTGCTAGGCAATTACGCATGAGCATTAGAATCTTAAACTCAATACGTTTTTGCATAGGCAACCAGTGCAGTTCCTCCCGTATAAAACTTGATATAGGCCTATGCCCAAACTTTGGAATGCCACCAATCAGGCGAGCTGCAGCATTAAGGACAGATTGTAACTTGTTAATGCGTGAAAGAGTTAAGCCCGCATAAATGGCACTGACTTAGTCAACTCTTGTGCAAATAAATGCATGCATCAGAGTAGTGACGGCTTTAGTTGTAAGAGAGCGACGCACCGAGCGAATCTGACGAAGATGGTAGAAGCAAGTGCGACATACATTTCTCACATGATCAGAAAGGGTCAATTCCTGGTCCAAGGTCACACCCAAATCACGCACAGTGGTAGAAAAAGTCATGCCAGGAAAGCAATGTTGCAGATTTTGCATAGGCCCTATCAACTTTAGAAACTTGCATGCGACTTCCAACCCAAATAAACTGTGTTTTTCCAGGATTAAGCCTGAAGCGGTTGGACGACATCCAGACACTAATCATTTCCGAGGTCATGAGAATTTTCTCAACTAGTGAGATAGCCTCTAAAGCTAGCCCCTGGACGTATGCCTGAGTGTCATCAGCATATTGATGTGCCGCAACCTCCACAGAAGACAGGATCTTATTTAAGTCAGAAGTGTACAAAACATAAAGCAAAGGCCCTAAGATAGAACCTTGTGGAAGGCCAAAGGAGACCCTGGACCAGTCAGATCGAGTAGAACCAAAAACCACTGACTGGCTGCGCCCAGAAAGAAAAGCCCGCAGCCACAGCAGTGGGCGGCCAATGACACCGAACGACGTTTCAAGGCGCTCTAGAAGAATGTCATGGTCGACGGTGTCAAAGGCCGCACTCACATCAAATAAAGCAAGGAGTGTTACATGCCCCTGATCAACAGCAGCATACATGTCAACTAATATGCGTGTTAAGTTGGCGAACTTAATTTGGAGCAGACGCCCTAAAAGCGTCGTGCTTTCTCAGTTGAAGGTCCATCTGTATGGAAATGGAATAGCCTAATCTTCCGTTGGAGATGCGTCTGTTACCCTAGCCTAGGCCTAGCCTACATGCTGAATCAAAACAAAATCGATGGACACTATAGGCCCCTAGGCCTAGTTGGGACGTCAAGGTAGGGGCCCTAGCGGAAGAAAATCGAAACCCATGCAGTGTCGTACAGCAGACGGCATTAAAGGTGAAGGCTATTATAGGCCTGTAGGCTGTATAGGCCTACGTATTTTTTTAGAAATTAGAGTTGCAACGGGAGGGAGGTATATGGAAGTTGAGAAATTCTAATGATAAATTGTGATCTGTGAAAATCAGCGTTTTCAGTTTCGTTTTAAAGACCTGCGCTGCGATATGAGTCTATATAGGCCTATGCTTTCTCCGTGGCTGGCCGGCCTGTGACCTGGAATGAGCTCACTGTTAGGCCTATCCTTCGTCAAATACCTATCGGCCTTTCTACTTCTAGGCCTACTTCATTTCTTTCTCTTCTCAAGACTGTCTTATTCGACTGGGGTTGAACTGGGAGTGCTCCTCACTGAGTCCTCAGTAGTAACCTGAAGGAGCGCTATATAAAATTTTCAGTAAATAAATAAATAAATAAATAAAATATGCCTAATAGGTAGCCTATGCCTATAGGCCTACGCAATAAGCTATATAGGCTAGGCTAGTCCAGCAGGCCCGGATTAACCCCTCGGGGGGCCCGCCGCCATATTTTCAGGGGGGCCCCTAATTTACCATTACCTTCCGTCACCACTCTCCACAGGCCCATTCGTGTCTCTTATTGACTATTTAGATGTAGCTAATGAAATGCCAAAACATTTTGTTAAATTACACTTTATAAACGTTAATTCAATAGATTATAATTATTGTTCAGTTTAGTGGTTTAAATCCTATGATTATACCAATTATGGTTCACATTTTTCTGCTCTTGGCAGTGACAAACTGGTCAAGAATGTCCTTAAAGGAAACTGTATCTATGAGATCACTCTCAACGTTAAGAAGCATGTTGCAATAATGACATATTCAGTATATTGCAGTGTGAGGATTGTCGAAAAAAGACGGCAGATTAGACTTTGATCCATGTAAAGTTGACTATTCTGTCTGCATTTTGGGAGATCAACAACAGCAACAGCAGCAGCAGCAACAACTATAATAATAAATTAGTTTTGGGGAAACTACTATAAAAACGCAGAAATGCTGCATGATACATAAAACTTTAAATAGGCCTACAAATTGAGCAAAGGAACTTAAATGTGAACCAGAGGTAATGGCAAAAATAATGGAAGAATGTTGAGACAAATAAATAGCAGGGAAGCCGTAATATTAATGATCTGCAGCGCATAGGCCTACCTTTATATAGGCCTGCGTACATGATCCGATTGACCCAGGAGAGCGCGCCCTCTTCTCGCACCAGCTGCAGATGTTTCTTACGGCTTGCTCGTCATCACAAACGCCGACATTTCCGGTATCGGAATTTTTTACGCATTGATGTTGAGAAACCAAACTGAAGAAAGCTCATCTTCTTAACCACCTCGACAACTAACATTTATAGGCTAGGCCTCGAATTTCTCCTCCGTCAAGCGCATGCTGACGATGAGGCCATTATAAGACTTATCCACTGCTCTTCGTGTGTCCATGCCCTTCGTTTCTATGTCCTCCATCACGTTCTTCATCCGTGTGTTTTTTCTTCCTCTGCTTCTTTCCCCTCTGTTTGTCCATATAGCACTGTCGCTGGTAGTCTTTTCTCCTCCATCTGTGTTACATGCCCGAACCAAGTCAGCCCTCTCTTCCTGATTCTGTCAATTACTGTTTCGTTTTGTCCGGTTTCTTCACGAGTTATTTCGTTGCGTATCCTTTCTATCCTCGATCTGCACAGTATTCCTTTATAGGCCTACCCTACGGGTCTACGAGTTTGGCAAAATATATCTGTCATTGACCAATTTACACGTAGTTGTGATTTTCAGTGGAATGCAAGCCCGCATACTGCGGCATACATAGAGTATATAACTATATATGGTCTCGGGCATCCATGATTCGCCCAATTTATCATCCTGTATACAGGTCAGAGCCAGCTTTGGTCGGTTTTAGATTGAGAAACATATTAGCCTATCTTTCCTCGCTTTCCCAAACGTAGGGTGGCCTCGCCTAGCTCTGCCTTGGCTGCACAACAACAGCGATAATTCCCTCTCCCCTCTTCAGGATCAACCCTCCCTGATGCCAAATGAGTCACCGTGGCATGCAGCGAGTGCGTCAGCATACATAGGCCTAGTGCGGAGTTCTAGTTGTACGAAAAGTGGGTGGGAAGTTCAGAAGCACTGACAAGTGACAATTTACAGTAAGTTTGTTCACTCTGCCCCCTCTGCATCCACCCTCAATTGAGATGACCGTGATCCACGCATACATGTAGTCTAACAGCATTCCTCTACGACATAATTATTATAAATTGCCTCCTTTGTAAGACTGTGCCAAAGATAACATGATACACCTTGCGCATGGATTTGCAGACCCATTACAGAGTTCAACTGTTCAAATTAGTTTAACCGAATCTCTATGACTATATCTTTGTCTCCGGCTGTCTGTTCGTCTACATGTATGCCTGACTCTTCTTGAAAGGCCGATCTTCCCTTCTCTGTCCACATGTCTGTAACTCTGGCCTATCTCTTTTAAAAGTAGGCCAAATGGAATAAGGACAAAATCATAAATCAGAGCTGGCACAAACATAGAGGCCAACATAAATAAAATTGTTGTTCGCCCTAAGAAGAAAACAATGACCAATGGACGCAAATTTATACACTGTCTTTGAAGCAAATATGAATAAAATAATGGGAAAATGCACAATAAAAAATTTGTTTGCAGACGCGAGGGGCCCCTGACGACGGGGGGCCCGCCGCCATGGCAGACATGGCATACTGGTTAATCCGGCCCTGTAGTCCAGGCCCGCTGACAGAAATTCCGGGCCCCTGGGCAGAGCAGTCACGGGCCCTAAACTATCTTTAGTCTTTTAAAGCAAATTTAAATAAACAGAAATCGAAATAACAAACTTGTCGGTCTGAATGTAGGCTAGGCCTATACAATAATTCATATAGCCTATGTATGATGTTAATATGCAGTGTTAAGATTTTGATTTTCATATATTATAGCCTATGCCCTCTTGTAATCAACAAACAATTTTGTGGATTTAACTGCAGCAAAATCGTGCATAGGCCTAATATCTCAGTAGTTCTCTATTTTGTCTGCTGACCTGAAAATGCATTTTGGATATGCTCTTTCTTCATCGCCTGGACAATTGTCCGGATGTCATGGAAGATAGTTTCTTAAAAATTATAGAATTTAGACTAATCAGTGTAGCCCGGGCCCCTCCGGGCCCCTAAAAGTCCCCGGGCCCCTGGGCATTTGCCCCCTTTGCCCCTCCCTCTCGGTGGGCCTGGGCTAGTCCCACGACTTCGCTACTATATATCCTATAGACGCGGTAGATAGTCCTATTGAATTTACGAATAGGCTACGATCGCGATGCTGTATAGCGACTGTAGCATATATAATATCTAAAGAACCGGGTTTGTATGATGCGATTCATATTCTGCAGTTCTTTTCTTTTATTTTTGATCCTCGAGCTGTTGCACATGGGAAACGGACATTATCCCCCCCGGACATTATCCCCTCCCGGACATTATCCCCCCCGGACAAAAGCCCCCCCGGACATTATCCCCCCGGGGTAGGACATTATCCCCCCCCGGTCTATGACAACATTACCTAAAAATGATGCATGCATGTATGTATGTATGTATGCATGTATGTATGCATGTATGTATGTTTGCATGTATGCATGTATGTATGTATCTGTGTATGTATTTGTGTATGTATGTAACTATGTATGTATGTAACTATGTATGTATGTAGTTTTGTATGTATGTATGTATGTATGTATGTATGTATGTATGTATGTATGTATGTATGTAGTTATGTATGTATGTATGTATGTATGTATGTATGTATGTATGTATGTA
>OX243812.1:38583314-38603314 GCA_945859605.1 Lumbricus rubellus
CGTCGTCGTCGTCCTCCTCATCGTCGTCGTCGTTCTCCTCCTCCTCCTCCTCCCCATTCTCCAATACCAATTCTAATGAGGCCACTACTCTTTTATCGTCAGCTGTTCTTTATAACGACATATTTCGCTTTGTTATCTCGAAGCTATTCGATCGTTAATACTTCAAGACTTTCAGCTTCCGAATCATGTTTGCAAATGACTGCTATTAGCAGTGTGTTTGTGCATATTTTATATAGGCGTAGGCCTAAATATTATATATATATATATATATATAACGTATAACATATATATATCTATACCACACTCCTGGGTTTCGCATAAACTGCAGTGTCCTGCTTATATGGTGTCCTGTACATGAACTGCGAATGTCTGTAAATCCGTGAGATTCCATTAGACCTAATGTATTTCTGACGCCACCCAATGCGCTTCTCTGCGTCGAAGCTGTCTTGTGTCGTCCAGGCGGCGTCGGCACCGGCGTCGGCACCGGTGTCGGCGGCCGATCAAAGCCTCGGCATCATCCGCCCCTCCCTCCCCCATCACAGCGGCGGCGGCGGATGCGGGCCCCGGCGCCATGGCAACCGAAGCCGCAATGCGGCGATCGGCGAGCATGCGCACTGCGTCACTCGCCAGGTGGCGCTGCGTTCGTCTGTCGCATTGAAGAAGAAGGAAGGCATTGAATGATCCGCCGTTGTTCATTCCTATCGCTCGCTCTCTGTCTCGGTTATTCGTCGCTTTTAGGGTCTTGTTCTTGCGAAATTTAGAGAAATGGTGAGTTCTTTGCGTGTGCCATTTCGTTGGCTTCTTAAACGTTTTCACGGGTTGCCTTTAAGGCAGCTGACGGTGACTATTCGGTCGGATAACAACGCTATCGACTGTAATCGTGGCGGTGTTCCACAACGTTGTTGTAGGCGGCTGTTATAATAATATAATTGAATTTATGTCGACTGCCGTGCTAGCGTGCGGTCGATTTAAAACGATATTGATCGGTTACTAGATTTGTTTTTTAAGCGGGTTTATGGAAATATTGACTGTTTGTGTATATAATGTCAGTGGGGGGAATTTAGTTTGGATAGCGAAGTGCCGTGGTGTGGCTAGTGGCTGCAGTGCGTTTAATGAATTTGAACATAATAATATTAATGTGGAAAATCAATATTCACTCGGAGCAAACACAGGGTCTTGCGTTAGACACGATAGACGCAGATTGACTGTTGTTTGAGATAAGGCTTTTAAATTGACTTTTACCTGATTGGTTGGTCAGTCTATTTATAATAAAAGGATGTAGTTTAGTACTTTAGGTGTCGAGTGCTATATAAAAATTGCTTGTTGTGTTGTTTTAAGGCTGATCAACTGACAGAAGAGCAGATTGCTGGTGAGTGCATTATTTCTGCGATTACTTAAAAAGCAAATTTAATACATTGAAGTAAAATTGTGTATCATGATATCACCATGATTATGAATGAGCACTTGTCAGATTTTAAAAGAACTGTCGTGAAATGGGAAGTTTTATTTCTTGCAGAGGTCTTACTTTATACGACAACTGTTTTTAATATTCAACATATATACCAATGATGTTTATTTTGCTGAGCAGAATTTTCGTAATCTTGAATTGTATAGAAATATAGGTTTTAGCTAATATGTTACGTGGTTCTGTATTTGTTATGCTCATGCTAGTTTTATGCAAACGATGAGTTGCATTAATTATTAGGTAGGCGTGGAATAATTTACAAGTAATACAATGTTACTGTATCATGAGTGAGGCTAAGACGTAAGACATGCTCACATAAAATATGACACTTAACATTTATAGTTTTGAATCAACATTTTATTACTGCATGCATACTAAATGAGCAATACACCAGTGGACTGCAGTTGAGGCTAGATGACACATTCTGTGTTGAGTCTTGCATTCTGAACATCTGAAGGCTGAAGACTTATGGAATATTTGTCAAGTTTTAAGTTATGTACTAATATAAGGGAATGTAACATAACATTGACACCAATTCTGTTCATGGTGATTACTTAAAAGTTAAAACTTTAAAAAATTTCTTAGCCCAGTTAACATATACACTATTGTGAAAACCATTTTTTCGTGATACTTTCTGATTAGATGTTTTTCTCGTAAGTTTGATGTTTATTTCGGCATACCTGGGAACGGCGGTCCCAAATTATAACATTAGGTAAATCAACATGACGTGTCGTAATAGTGCGGTGTATTGGATGGGCGCATAGAAACGGTTTCTTTTGCACTACACACTTATAAAACGACCAGCCGGTCCACCGAAATAGAAGCCGGAATAATGAGAAAGCACTTGTGAAACGGAAGTTGGATGAAGACCGTTTACAGGTGAAATGAAGGTGGATTGATGAAAAACGCAAGTGAAATATAAGCTGGATGAGGGTATTTTTAGATCTGAAATAGAAGCTGGATTGATGAATTGAACGGTTGAGAAATAGAAACTGGATGATGGACATAATAAGTTAAATGGAAGATGGATTAATTAAAACGCTTGCGAAACGGATGGTGGATGAAGGGTCCTTATAGCCTAGGTGAAATAGAAACTGGATTGACGAAAATTAAACTTGAGAAATGGAAACTGGACTGCTAATTTTAGTGATGTATTTCAGCATGCATCCAGCTTCCATTTCAGCTGGAATGCCGTTTATCCAGCTTTTTTTAATCAAACATCCATCAATCAAACGGTTTTCATCAATCCACCTTCTATTTCACGACACATCATATTTAAAGCCTCCTCTATCGATTTCTTTAATTTTATAATTTGGGACCGCCGTTCCCAGGTATGCCTTTATTTCATGATGTAAATATACTGCAGACACCCTTGTTAAGTAAGATAAAGTAAAAACTTTTTTATTATTTGGAGTTGCCATACTTGTCACAGTAGTGTAGCAATTGTGCCGATCTGTGGTTAGTTTTTTCGTATTTGTGGCAAATGTAGACATCTTGTTTCGCAAGAATCTGCATGTATGCAGACAAACAAACGGTTGAATGTTTGAATTCAGAGTCAGTTGAGTCTTGATGATGATGAAAGTGCTTATGTTTTGAGGTGGTTGGTTTTGTTTTTGATAGAATTCAAGGAGGCTTTCTCACTCTTTGATAAGGATGGTGATGGTACAATTACCACAAAGGAGTTGGGAACTGTTATGAGGTCACTCGGTCAGAATCCAACAGAAGCGGAACTCCAGGATATGATCAATGAAGTCGACGCAGATGGTTAGCACGCGACTTTGCATTCTGTCAAGGTTGCTTTGCAGCAATTCAGTTACATCTGTTTTTGTCAAAATATTATTCAGGACTGCTCAGAACTTTGTTGTGGCAGTGCTTATCAGATTGGGCACTCTCTTATCTGCGTGAGCTTTGCCGCCCCGTTTTCGCTTACACAAGCCGCCGCACACTGCATTCCGTGATGTCCACAATAACTTGATGATCCCTATCACCCATTCTGCGACAATGTTGTTGTTGGCCCTTGACTATACAAAACCTCCCAAACTCTTCTCAGTTTCCCCAATTGTTGAAGAAGTCCTGTTTTTTCGCTCGGCCCTAGGCTGGGAGTGCCTTGCCTTTGAGTAGTGATCGTGGAGGGGCACTATAAAAAATTCCTGTTGATTGATTATCTAAAATTTTATTCTATTTCGTATACTTAGTATAGTCGGTATTCATGTCTTGAGTGAAGTATAGTTGAATATTTGGCTCTCAACATTTAAGAAATTAGTGTTCTAACCTACATGTCAGAAATTTGTTTATATCTCAGGATAGAGCTATGTCACTGATTGTCTTTGCTGCTAGTAATTTAAGATGTTACTTTAAAAAAATTAATTTAATGATTGATTTATTTTAAATTATTTGATTTCTTTTTCATTGTTATGGTACTTATTATGCAGATATCTTAGAAACTTACGTGGTTTATCATGTGGACTAAATAAAGATGATAAGCAATTTAATGATCTAATATAATATTATGACATATCAACTTGAATAATTATATTGATGAATAAATTTGTTACCAAGGTAATGGAACCATTGACTTCCCTGAGTTCCTCACAATGATGGCGCGGAAGATGAAGGACACAGATTCGGAGGAGGAGATTCGCGAAGCATTCCGTGTATTCGATAAGGATGGCAATGGTTTCATTTCGGCCGCTGAACTACGGCACGTTATGACAAACCTTGGAGAGAAGCTGACCGATGAAGAAGTTGATGAAATGATCCGAGAGGCAGACATTGATGGAGATGGTCAAGTCAATTATGAAGGTACCTCTCTTGAAAACTGTATGAAAATCATGATGATAGAATTGTCAAACATGATTTTAAATTGTCAGCATGCAAATTTATAAGTCCTGCTAGTGCCAGCCCTACTTGATCTGACATCTGGTAAAGAATAGTTTGCAGCCTGTTGCATAGCAGCTTCTCTTAGCATTTCAATACTAGCTGTTGTTAGTGTAAATCCGTTTCTGTTATGGAAGTGATTGAGTGATTTGTTGGGTGTAGTGGTGGCATCGGCGCCTTGGAGCTTAAGGGTTCCAGGTTCGAATCGACTCGCAAGTCGACATGTAAGGACCTTGAGCAAGTCCTACACTCACAATTGCTTGGTCGCTTTGACGTGAAACTCCGATGCAGTGTTCGCGCTGCAGTCGGGAGCACCTCTGAGTAGACAACTTGAAGAGGCAGAATAGAAATGGAGAAATAAATAAATAAGTATGGAATTACAGCATTTATGTCTAAAGTTATAGATTACGTATTAGTGTTCTTATAGAATGCTGTATACAGACTTATTACAGAGCGAAGCAAAGCTGTTGAAGCATGAGGCAAACAACTATATTTGGATGGTCAGACCATGCTGGTGTTTTCAGTGTGGTATTGACTTGAGCATCATTTCGAGATCACATGTGAGCAATACAAAGAAACGCAAAAGACTTGCCTTTGACTGCTTATGTGCACCTGTAGAGCCCAGTCAGTGAATTCCCATCCAAGACTGACAGATAGAATCCTATTCAAAGTGAAGTCTATGGGCCAAGCTACACAGATAGTATGAAATGACAACAGGCTGCTATGTCTACAGCACCACCACCGAGCAGTCCCTTGATGGTAGCCGATGCATTCTAACTATCCCTTTAAGCAGTACTACACAGGTGTGCTCCAAAATGGTTAGTTTAGAGTCACAATGCAAGTGGCCTTGTGTATCAACAAAGTGCTGATACGTTTTTGTGATGAACTATTTGTGTTGCTGTCACCTAAAGATTCATAGACAGGTTACGAGTATGTGTTTGTTAAAGTGAGTGAAAACTTATTTGAGGCATACATGGCATGCTTGCATCTGGTTTAACCTGAACTGGGTGGTACTTAGTGGACCTAAGTATCACTACCAGATTCTCAGAGATCATTTAACTACAGGTGTAGATGATTAATTTTATACTGTAGGTAATCAGCACCAGTGTAGTGTTGTGTTTTGTGTTTAAGTATTGGGTTTAACCCATTCTAGCCGGAATTATTTTGATACCTATCCTATTAATCGGGTCACGGGTGACCTGGTCCGGCGGAAAAGGGTTAATCTATATAGACAACGCCATTATTCTGAATGAGCTTTAGTTATGGTATTGGTCTTTATTACCAGCATTTTTCTGTGCCACATGCAAAATTATGGATTGTGCACCTATAAGTGCTTTATATGAGTTTAAATTGTTGTATTTTATCACACATGGTGCAATTTTTGTAGTTTGGGTCTTTTTATGAGGCTTTTTTTACAATTAATTTTGGTTATTTAGAAACACAATTATAAATTTTATTTATGGAACTTCATGCAGCAGATCAATTTGAAAGAATACCTCCTCATTGAGCAGATATTTTTGTCGCAATTTGATAAATTGCAGCTATAATATGCTGCGTATATTCACTTGTTTGAAGGATTGCCTGATACTGTTGTCAGTTTTCTTCCATTTCAACTAATGGTAGTCATCCTGTTCAGGAACCAAACAAGTATTAATTAAAAAGAACTACTGTGGCTCTCCATATGAAGCAGTTGTAACTTTAATCTAATTAGGTAATAGGCATAGGCAACACCGCGTTAATCTTCTGACCCACTTGTTGCTACGACTATTGTATTTTTTTATTTGCCTTTGCTAAATATAAGTTAACTGAAGATATTTTAAAATTTTCATATTGCCCATTTTTATGTGTCACTACCCTCAAGATTCCTGTAGAAATAATTTGTGATTTAGTGTGGCAGATATGGTAATTAAGTAATACACAGCAATAGTATGATTATGAAGGATTGTAGACTACAGTCTACTCGATATACCAGGATTCATGTGAATTTTTAGAACAATTCAACCCTTGGACTTTGAGGTTTTGTGTTTTATAGTTCTACTAGTTTAGGATAGTCAACTCATGTTGTACAGATATGATTTTAATTGGACTAATTTTTTCCTTATTTCAGAATTCGTCACAATGATGATGAGCAAGTGATTGACCTACAGTCGGAATTCACCCAGCCGTGGTCAAGTGTTGCAGTGTTTATATCTGACAATATTGACAGAACCTTTACAAATAAAATATATATAACATGTACAGCATGAACTTTGAAATCCCCATCCTCTTCATCGTTTGTCCTACATTCCAAACGTGTAATCAAAAGCAAATCTCTGATTAGGTGTTGGCTGAATTGTCTTCTTTGG
Source organism: Lumbricus rubellus (assembly GCA_945859605.1). NCBI lineage: Eukaryota > Metazoa > Annelida > Clitellata > Crassiclitellata > Lumbricidae > Lumbricus > Lumbricus rubellus. Next base: position 38,590,002 of record OX243812.1, read on the forward strand.
CAAGTTTTTGTATAGCTGGTGAAAATGTTTACTTATTTCATATCTTTGAACATATTCTGTTTCTGCTCTTTTTTGGATTCTTTGTGGGTGTGCTTTGCCATAGCTTAGGATTGGCCTGAAACTTAGAAATTTATGGCAAAACAGCAACTGGAATTGAACACAATTAGGATGGTTATAGTTTAAAGCACTATCTGCAGCCACTGTGAACATTCTGCTTAATGCAATTGGCACCAATTTCTAACAATTTTATAGATTCTTTTGTTGTGTGATGTCCTGTAAAGCTGAGATTTTCGTAGCTCGTGTTTGAATCCGTTTGATGTTTCCAGGGTGTTTGCAAACCCAGATGCCTCTGTTTAGATCGTTCAATGTTTTCAGAGGTTTAGGCTGATCTGTGATTTTTAGAACTATGCTGTTTTGAAAATTTAATTTAACATCTACAAAAGTCACAATTTCAGAGATGCTTTGCAACCCAGAGCAAAAATAGAGAATGGAGCTTTTACTGAGAATTTAACTGCCAGTGATGTCTAGATATGGGCAATAGACTGCAACTCTTGTTGGCGTTTTGATCATGGAAAGCAGTATATAATATGCAATACTATCCACAGCACAAGCCTGTCTGTTCTTTTATGCATTGAAATGTTACCAGTGATGTTAGCGCAAATGGGGGACTACCCAATGCAATTATAAAGTATTGGACAGTTTATAAGCCAGCTGATAACTATCGTGAATGTTCTTTAAATTATTTTTACATTGTCTTGAGCAGCAAGTTTTAGAACTTTTTGTAGAAATACAAGGCTCAGTTGACCATGTATGGAAGATGCATGTGTAGACACTAGACATGTCTGGGTTTGTTTTGGACTTTCTACGTGTTCTATGGCAAGAATGTTTGGTTGGGTTTACAGGCTGATGAAGAGGGAAACGGACTGCCAGCAGTTTTGTTTTGAGCTGCGCAAGAACCACTTCAGGCACTTTTACAAAACTGTTTGTCCACTTCTGTTGTCTGGTTTTTTCAATTAAATTAGTGAAACTGTGTTAAGAACAAATGTTGGACTGCATTCAGTTTATTATATAGGGGTGTGCCTGTTGATATTAGGCGTATGAAGGTAACTGGTTGCATTATAAAATTATCTACAGGAACATTTTTCTAAAAGGTTACCTCCTTGCTGAAACATAGTGCATTTCTATAAACACAATCATTGCTATGTTTTACTCCTAAAATACTTTTTCCTGTATAGCAATTGCAAATTTTGCAATCTAAACAATTTTCAACAGTTTAGTTTATAATAAGTTGAAAGTTTTCCAGTTGTATTAAACCTGTTTTGATGAAAACAGGTTTGATACAAAGTTCTGGAAAAATTCATCTTCCATCAATATTAGTACCAGTACATTTAATGTTAAGATTACAGACCTTGTTCTCTCTGCTTGACCACTGACCAGCTATGAGAAATTTCTGTCTGAGCACGAGATATCATGATCCAAATCAGTAAACCGAACTTGTTTATGTTTAGATGCAAATAAGTAAGTAGAACTGTCATGGCATCGAAGCCATGGATGAGAGCATGGTGCAGTGAGTATTTTGGTAAATTTATTTCTTGAAACTTAGAAGTTTGGAGATTACAATTACAGGTAGTCTTGCATATAGGTACCACTTGGTAATTCAAATATACATATTATACACATGCAGTGAATGATTTAAATGATTAGGGAGTTCTTAGACTCCGAGAGTGTGATCTTGCACGCACGTGGCTAGTTATGAAAGTTTCACTGCTCTGTATCATATAATTTAACAATAATCAATGGTGTGGACAATATTACATTCTGTAGGCTTGCATGCATGCCTTTAAGAGGCTATTTAAGTAAATATACAAGCACAGTTCGAATAGTGTACATGATCCATTGATATTTTTTTCACATTTCCATCTGTTGGCAGAATACCGATTACAACAAAACAGCAATACCGTTTTGTTGTAAACAATTGATGCAATGTATCTTGTATCATGAGTAATTCTGAGCATTTTCTTTATCCACAGTCAATAGTATAAATTTCATGCAAAATTAAAATTATGAGATGGCAGTTTTAAGAGGCACAATATAACATTTTAAGCGAATCTTACTGCTGCATGTCCAGCATGTACCAAATGACAAATTCAGTGGTCATTGGTATACAGATATGTGTGCCAAATTGTGCATGATGATAAAAACTTTTTATTTTATTTCGCAATGAAATCTTTACTAAATGGTTGCTGCAAAAAGTAAAACCTGGAAGTAGGTTGCATAAACAGAACACACCATTAGCAGAAATTTATTTATAACTCTGATTACAAGATAAATATATACTAGCCCACGCGTAAGTTACAGATCTTTGTGTTTAATTACATAATGCATAAGTTATAAATCTTAGTTTATTGTACACAAGACAACATATATTATAAGGTAACACAGTTGCCTTGTAGCAGCGGTTTTCAAACGGAGGTACGTGTACCACTAGTTGTATGTCAGTTGCTGCTCAGCGAGTCTGTGACATGAGCAAAATTTTTTTATTTTTCTTTAGTTTATGCTCATCTTTCTGTGATTAACTATGTCCACCTTGTGCTTGTTTTCCTTATGTGTTTATGCTCACTTTCTTTGATGAGTTATTTACATTCACAAGAGAACTTACAATATTTCCCTGATAATTAATTGTAAGGGGACTTCATGCACGCCTGTTGTTTTTTTTAACTAACGTTTGATGGTGGTATGCCAACATTCGTTTTTTGCCTGACGTACAGGTGCTTGAAAACCGCTGGCCTGTGGCATCACTTAGGAAAAACAACTGGATGGCACATAGAAGCATCTCGGGTTACATTAGAGCAACATAATTGTGGGATATAGCCTAAGGTTTAATCAGCTGAAGTTAAAAATAGCATCCATCCAACAACTACTAAACTGTCAAGCCAGTAAAGTCTGAAATTTAAGTAACAATTTGCCAGTAGCCTACACATCTTGGTAAATATTCACCAGAGAAAGAGTTGTAACAGAGAAACAAAAGTTTTCATACAAAGACAAATTCAATGTACGAGCAATGCATACATATTACACACACATCATGAAAAGCATGCAAGAAATGTCAGAAGCATCATTAACTGATTAAGAGCTGAAACATCCAATTACCCCTAACATGACATATTACAAAAGTCAATATCATCTATGATAAATGCAAAATTTGTCGTCATCCAACAGTCACAGTAGTATCTGTTACAACTCTTTTTCTGGTTGAACTTGAAGTAAATTGGAAAATGCACAGTTAGTTAAAAGCAATGTTACACACTTGACAGAAGCAAACATTACAAGAGTGAATATAAAAGAAATAGACATCACAGTGAGCAAATAATCGTCTCAGACAAGATGCTGGTATTCTGAGTACTCTCCTTCCTCATGAAGAATCATATTCTTGCATCACATCAATCTGTTTTTCTGTTCACTTTTTCAATAGAATAACACTTGTGAAAAAGATGCGTTACATCAGAGAGGCTATTTTCACAAGTATAAGTTTACAGACACAATTAACAGTAGTAGTCAATTGAAAAGTACCTGTAGACTTGTACAATGGCATATACTAGTATGCATCTGATTCTCATTCATTCACAAAAAGATGTTGAAAAATGAAAGCCATTTAGTAGCATAAGTATACTTTAGTGAAAATGTTGGCAATTCATCTTATTCCTTAATTGACCAGCAATTGTGACAGTGGCTAAGCAAATCTATAGCACATAATTTGTTACTTTCTTCAACTGTATCTTAATTTATGTTAAAATCACAACAGTACCTTTTATATGATACCATTTCCAAAAGCTTCCATAACAATTGCAGCCACTAGTGCAAGCCATCCTTCATATAAGCAATTTAGGATACATACAGGCAACTCTATAATTGAAAACCAACAAAAGAGCAAAGCCATTAATACATTTACTCCAGATTAACTCTATGAGAATGACTAAGAATCAACAAGTATTTGAGCTTACAGTGTATGTAGAAATAGTCATATACATGCACATGTACAGTTGTACACACACACACATGCAAATGTCATGCATGCACACAAACACCCACACAAGTGGCTGTAGCCACTGCTAAGCTGTACTGACAATAATAACATTGCTGCAATTTTGTATGCGTACACAGGTTGTTGTCAGACACGTTACAGGTACCACGTCCCACGAGCTGCCAGCACATAACAATTTTTAAACAGTTCTGTACACGCTGTTGTCACAGTCCGGTATAGACCGGCTCTTGTATCCGCGAACTTGGCCGACTGCCAGGAGTCAAGAGTGGCTCCCTCTCACCGAGGATTCGACGAAGTCGACGATATTTGCAGTATTTATACAGTTTGTAGATGATGACGATGATCACAGCCAAGGCAATTGGAACTGAAACGTTGCAGAACACACACATTCTTCCTCCGTTAAATTTCCATTACTGACTCTCACATCGGTAAATTAACGCAATGTAAATCTCATAAATTTCTCAGTAATCTACAAAACTTATAAACAACACATGTGTCAAGCTAGAGAAAATTTATTTTACTTAATATTTAATCAGGCATTCAAACACAGTTTCGAATCTCAATTATGATCAGGTTTTGGTTGTATACTAGAACCTAAAAATGTTGCATCGTGGAACTATGGGGCCGTGCATAAATGACCTCATGCAATTTAAGACGATTTTTGAGCCCCCCCTTGTCATTTGTCAACACAAAAGTCATATGATATCTAGTATGATATCTAGTATGGTACTGTCACACATCGTCACAAATGTGTGATCCCTCCCCTCTTAGGTGCATGACGTCTGTTATGGATGGTTCCTATAACAAACACGACAACTCATTTAAAAGCCAGTGAATAAGACATGTTATAGAGTACGACAGAGCAGCAGAGGAAGCAACATTGAAAAATTATAGTCCTCTAAGTCTTGAGCTATATAACAAACACACCAAATGGTTAGAGAAAACAGAATGAACAAGTGAATTACTTATAATAACGGCGATGATGATGATTAAGGCAAGCGAAAGCGAGCATTCATCTCCGTTTCTGTAGTGCCACGGCGGTTCACATTCTCCCGGTTCACCGCTGCCAGCTGGACAGAATTGAGAACTGTCGCATGGCTTTGGCTCAACTGCACCTGCCTTCAAACAAAAATCAACACCTATAAATGTAGTTAACATTAAGAAAAGAGTTTCATCAATTTTGTCCCAGGCAGTGCTAAAAGTGTAAAAAGTGCCTGGACGCCCCTTACCTTTCCAAAAGAAGTGCCAGGACAGCGTTACGATTTTAAAATAGGTGCCAGGACGCCATCCATGACTGTCCTGCCACACTTTAAGCTCTGGTCCCAGGGGAGTAAGAGTGAAGAGAGACATGGAGTGTGACTAGCAAACAAGGAAAGTCTCCATTATCTATCGTGTGGCAGGTATTAAATACCTGCCCAGCATATATCTGGTGCTTAGATAGAGGCCCTGCATTGTCTGCCACCTGCAAAGGACTGCTGGTTGGTGGATGAAATTGAACATCAGCAGCATATCACATCCGCTGTCACTGTTCTTAATCCTCAATTCAACATGACAAAGAAGATTGAACTTGCTGCCATCATTCATATCTGCTTGGTTGGCAGACTTTTAAATACCTGCCCAGCATGTATCTGGTGCTTAGATAGTGCTTCAATCTGTTGGCTGCACTCTGTAAATTTGGTGTGCCTACCACTGGTGGCTTCCAGCTATCTAAGCAAAATTTGCTAATGAAGGTTCTGTACAGAATGCAATTTAATATGTCATTTAGGCTAGTATAGACAATAAACTTCAATTGGTTTCTGGAGTGGTGCTATGCAAATTCCTCAATAAACAAACAAATAACAAATCTATGGTTCAAGGTGAGGGCAGAATAAGACAAGCACTAAATGCTCTCAGCACATGACCATCAATTATGAAATGATTCATAGCATTGGTCATGCTCATTGTACATAACTAATTTCAGTATGCTGCATTTCACCTAGCCATCTTCTCAAGTCGTAGCTGAACACACTGCTCAATTCTATTTTACCATTCCACTGAAATCTGTTCCTTTTAGCTCATCCAATCAGTCAATTTTAGAATACCTACAAAAGGTCCTACATGCTTGTTTCTGCTCTGCTTTTTTTGCTCTGTTTTCACCACCCAAAGACCTTCAAATCTGCACCTTAGTCAAAAACGAATTTCAATCATATATTGTTTGTGCATCTTACACTCCTTCTTGCAGCTCTGGCATTGTACAATGTACATGCTGGTCGAAAAGTATTGGAATTTGCGGTACAACTCAATTCTTTCTGTCATTTCTTATGTTAAATTAGATACAATCTTAAGACTCATTTCTTTCAACTTGCATAGTCACCAATTACTATTGCCATATTAGATTTCAGCCTTGCCATTCCAACAAATTATGACTTTTGACTGTGATTATTCCACTGAAGATGACCATCAACCAATTTCCAATGTGTTAGAAATTCTGATAATGACACTATAGAAGACACATTAGACAACTAATGTCAAATTATACATATTATATTAAAAACATAGAAAAGGACAGCAACAAAATACTCCATGCTGACTTACTGGACAGTAGAAACCACTTGGACAGCAAATACATTTTGTTTGTCCTGTCACGTTGGCATAGGACCCAGCATCACACTTTCGACAGAGTTCTGAACTGGTTTCGGGTTTGAAATTACCTTGAAAATAAAAAACCCAAACCGTGAAAATTATCCTGAATTTCACAATTTTAATAAATACAAATAAAGTGAATTCTAAGAACCAATTTACTGGTGAGTCATGTCAACAATTAATAAAACTTCACTTAGCAAACCACCGAAAACTACTCGACAGAACTCAACCACAGAAGAGGAGTGATGGTATGCGTGTGAACAGCCATTTTATGATGCTTTTTTAGTATCTCGTAACCTTGGGCATTCTCTCTTAAGAAGAACTTTGAGAGATAAAATATCCAGAGCTCGTGAACAGGTGATCTTCATATGCTTATTTACAAAGTATATATACATACGATACAAATGACTTGTTCATTAGTAAGTGAATGATGCTAATAAAATAGCTGGAAATTCAAAGTCACCATTGGTAGGCCCTTGAATACACATAAATACCAACTAACAGACCCCAGAGTCATCCATTCAGCACTGACAGCATTTACCGTGTTCATGTTTAACCTCAGTTTTTGCTGTAGACGTAATGTTCTCATCCTCTCAGCTACACATAAAACCCAACCAACAGCACCCGGGGTGCTGCACAGTGCACCCCATACATTAATCACTTCCAACTTGATGTTCTTCAGAGTTCATGGTTTGCTCCATTGGGTTCACATACATATTCCAAGAACTGGAGCTGCCAAAGGGAAAATTTATGAAAATAACCACATGGCTACAATTTGAAAAATATCTTAATTGAAGCTTCACTTTCTCTACCTTACTTAATTACTTACTTTAGTGAGTTACAAGTTTTCAACCAGAAATCACTGAACACTTGCTAATTAACTCTGAGATTATTACAGAATTAAATAATAAATAAAAGTAATGCCACTGTTTTCTTCTTAGTTGTTCATTCAGATTTAGATCCATTATAATGAACATTGGAGAAAGTGGGCTACTTAGCATTAGCAACAGAATATCCATAAACATAGTAACAAAAGCCCATTTTCACATACCTTTTTCACATTCTGTGCAGCTAACACTGCCTTTGTGCTTTGCTTCATGACCTTTTGGACAGGCTGAACAAACTGCACAACCATTTACGCTGAAGAAACAAAGTGCCAAAAACAAAATTTAAATAATGCATCATGAAAATTGCCTTCTATCAAGACACAGTTAAGCAAAATGAAGTGAAATAAGATAATTTTATACAAGGCAAGTACAATGCTAGGACATAACTACTACAGTTACTTAATATATCTGTTAAGTTCTTTCACTGCCCAGGTCAAATCATTCTGTTTGAGCTTAAACACATGGTTCTGTTTGAGGTAACTGGCCTAGTTAGCTACACCGGTAAGCGAGAGCGGCATTCGTCTGTGGATACAACGGACTGCGGTCCAAGCCCTGGACCGGGAGTTAACATTCAGAGATTTAAATATCTCGGGCTAGCACATGTGGGACGCGGTGGCGCAAGATGCTGCGGAGCGACCTTGGGTTTACCCATCATTGTCTGTGAGGAAGGCAACGGGAAACCACATCTGAAACCTCCTCACTCATCTCATCCCCAGGGGCGTAAAAGCCAATGAACCTGACTTCGGGCAGAGAACCATCATCATCACTGTTTGACCAAATGTGTACTGGATGAGAGAAATAGATGCCAGCAAATAGTGACATAAGAAATCGGTCAAGATAAATAAAAAAAGAGATGGACAGCAAACAGAGTCAAGCAAACGATGTAATAACAAAGGATTTAACACCTGATGGAAAAGTAAAACAGTGTCAGTAGCATATGCACCACGTTGAAAAGAAACAGAACAAACCTGTTCAGCATAACCTTGCATACCACAAAAACCAAACACTTAACCCTCTGTATGCCAATGATACAAACTTGGACATCAACAGCAATATAGCTTGGCAGAAACGAGAAAAAGTGCAGCATTTTAGGTTAACCACAGAGGTTAAGCACAGTAAATAGAAATTAGGGCACTAGCATTCAATCTATGTAAATAAGTTAACCATTAACTACCAGTACTGTAGCTTAATTAAATAAGCAACAAATTTCCCATTGGTTATTGTTTCTAGAATTGTACAGCATCACTGTACAGATATAAGACCTCAAAGGCACAGACAGTTTTGTTTTGCAATCACATTTTCTGTTGCTATGCTAAATAAAGATAAACTTGGGTATATGACTAAATAAGTAATTTGTTGCAAAATAAAGACTTAATTTCAAGGTTTGCATACATATATGGGTAGCATGACTAAGAGTACTGTAATTAGCTTTCATAATAAGGATTTATAGAACTTTCAAAGACCATAAAAGCATCACCAGTAGCAATTCAGGTGGCACAGTGTTGACAATACCAGGTAATACTACATCAGTCTCCAATAAATGTTGGTCATAAATCTTCACTGAAAGGGTTGGCTAACATGCTGGGTGATAGACCATACAGCATTTGATATATATATATATATATATAAATAAATTATATGCTGTATCTATCATGCCAGCATGAGGGCCAACCCTTTCAGTATAGATTTATGACCAACATTAATGTATATATATATATATATATATATACATGTACATAAATTATACATATATATACTAATGAGTGTTTAGTAAAAACATAGATCAAAGGAAGTGCTAAGTCAGCAATGATGCCCAGAAGTGAACAAAGTGGCATCACACTGATTTATGACTTTCCTCTGCATTAGGAATTGCAAAGAGTGCTTCCTCCTCCTCCTCCTCCTCCTCCTCTGTAGTAATTACCAGAACACATAACTACCTAGAGCTGCTTGCCACTCAGAGACTTTGAAATATCTACATTTCTTTAAAACTAAATGGCTTTACTAAGTCTCTGTCATCTACCCTTCTATTTTATTAAACATATATGCAAAATTCAAGCACTCTCACAGGCAGTCAATGACCGCTTGTAATATTGCCTACCACCCAAATAGTGAAATGAGTGTTGAAATTTAAGAAACCGCGCATTCCAAAACAATGGGTTATCTAGCAGCCTTGGCTGAGCCAATACAACTAACTTAGCCGTCTGATCTTGATCAACAGAGTATTAATGTTGAACAAATGGAGGCCTCAATAAGAAAGGGTTAACTTTGTACACGGTAGCTTAGTGAGACGCAAAAACTGGTTTCCATCAAACATCCACAGCAAACTCCACCACTGTTTTTACACTGACAATGCCAGTCCCAAGTCTGGATAAAGGAGGAGGGTGATGCCAATGATCTCTGTTATCACATAGTGTGGCTAAACCGAAACTACTACATCCATAGCTTGACTCAGGCTGTGAAAGACAAAGAGCAATGATTGGAAGGAGATTACATATATGCAGTGACTACATATGGATTTCAGTTCAAGGAGAGTCGTGATGATGGATGGCAATGAATATACTGTGACAGCAGCAAAATCAAAAATTTTCCTGACCTACTTGCTTACTCCAAAGTTAACAAGCAAGTGAATACACCACATTATTTATCTTCCCATACAATACTGATCCTGCACAAAAACTAATAAAATTCCTCTTGTAGCTAAATAAAGCATGGCATGTTAATCTTGCTTACCTACAAAAGGTTCCAGGGCCACAACGCTGGCAGCTTCTTTGCCCTTTCTTATTTTGAAAGGAACCTATTCCAAAAATCATTACAAAGTCATAAACGTTCATATTCATAGAAACAGTTCACACAATTTGACACTGATTAAGCATAAAGATCTGATAGGACCAAGGATGCTATAAGACCCTTGAGACCAACACTGAGAAAAGACGTTAACTATGCCTTTAGACCAAGATGACACTAGGATGTTTCCTTAGCAGTCTGAGATTAAATGAGACCAAGACCTTGAGTCTCAAAGACGAAAAAAGACCCAGGGCATGCAGTTAAATGAGATCAAGATGTTAGGCCTCAGAGATGAGAATGCATCTGAAAATCACCTCAGACAGAAAGAGTTCTTTGTTACCAGCACTATGGCCGTTTTGCTACTGCTTCAGTGTAGACCTACATTCCTACAGTTACACAATAATTATTAAACATGGCTTTCATGTGTGTAACAGCCATACATATCAAGCACAGATTGACACATAAGTAAGCAATGTGTTTCGTAATCAATCTGACTCTTAAAACTTGTCAATAGAAAAGAATGAAGCTCTACTTCATGATTATTATAATCAGTATGCAGTTCAATTACTGTTATGAAAACAGAATAATATTGATATGATGTGGTGCTGTAAACAAACTGCTAATTTGAACTGCGAAACAGTGGACTGCAAAACATGCTTTTCAATTAACAATCCTTATCAGTAACGTCATTCTTTCTAACCATACCATAGTCTACACATGGTGGAACCAATGAGCAGATTCATAATTTTTCCATTTGTAAGACCTCAAATCTGGGGGGTTTACAGTCGAGTCTTAAGAGGTGAGATCAAGATTAGACTGAAAATGTCCTTCTCCGAGACCATAATAAAATCAAAACATTTGGCAATATTTCTCAGTCAAGATCAAGACAATATTATATCAAGATTATCTTCAGATCTATAGAGACATCGAGATAAGCACAACATCCCAGAATTTGATCGTATATTTCAAATAGATTAAATTCATTTAAGTCAATAACAGTTCAATAGAAATGGAAATCTAGATGTAACATAAAGACTACTGATAACTGCTTCGTTCAATATGAGGATTTATATAGCACCCTTCAAGGTTACTATTCATACTGCGACAACATTAAATTCAACATCATCATACACTTTCATTGACTGAATATACATGTGTATATCAAATTTAAAGATTTAAAGATATTTCAAACATCTGCATATCAAGTACCTGGTGGACAAGAGTCACATGTCCCATTGCCTATACACTGGCCAGATCGATGGTACGTGTCACAACAGTTGCATTCACGCACGGCTGCCAACAACAGAAGCAGGAAGTTTAAGTTCCCTATTCGCTCGGAAATCACTCTTATTCTGCTTGCAGATATTTAATGCATTCTCTTTTCCCCCACTGGCATTCAAATCTCAGCAGAAAGAGAGTGGAAACTAAGTGTCAAGTCTTGCAATTCAAAAGGAAAAGTTTCCGTAGGTGTTATTGTTTTGTTGTCATCCGTCTGGACTTCACGTGGTGACTAAACGAGATGATCAATCAATTTCCTTACACTACATCATAACCAAGGTAATAATAATAATAATAATTTTTCTTCCATGAAAATACCTCCCAACGCACTGCGCTGTACATGCACAAGTTATGAAACAATCTTAATTAACATAAAACTTAACTACTAACAAAACAGACAGCCTGCGATACATGTCAAGTGCTGTTAGATACAGAGCTCTAAAAATCATGCCATCCAAATAGCTAAGATCATCACATCATGCCTAGCATGAACTTTCGCACATTACTAGTGATGTGAGCGTGAAATATTTCATTTGAAATATTTCATTTCTGACAGTTTTTGTTTAAATATTTCAATGACCAAAAAAACAACATGTTTTTTTAAAATATTTCAATGACCAAAAAAACAACATGTTTTGAAGTATTGGATGCACACAAATTGACACAATGTCTTGAGTTGGACTAGTTTTTGCTGTTCCAATGACATGGTGCTGTTCCAAAGATATGGTCTGTTCTGCAATCAGATATTAACTTGATAATAGCAGACGTTACTTTGCTTGTCATTGTTTGCACTCTATTTGATCGTAGTCGATGGCAGCCATGATGAATTTCTTGTACACAGTTTCCGTCGTCATTCCTGGTTTTATTTATGCCTATTCCTGGTTTTATTTATGTTGTTTGACGAATAAAAGACTTCTTAAATAAACGTACGGTATCATTATTATTATTTAGAATTTAGCTAAAATCACATTTATTTCATTTATGACAAAACAAGTGATTAATAATAAATGTTAAGCACAACAATGAACAATAACATATACTTTATTAGATCAAACTGTAATTTGTGACATTTGGTGAATAAAATATGTTTTTCAACATACAATGTAACTCTCATAAAAGTCATTCTTAAAAACAGGTAATTAGAAATAAATTGAGTATCTCGAGGATGGTCATCACTAACACAATAATGCATATAATATGTAATATGAGAAATAAATAAACTGTTATTATGGTTGTAATTAGTTGTAAAATGTAAAGAAAAAAATAATTCCAAATGTTTAAAAAAAACTGAAATATTTCAAAAAAAACTGAAATATTTCATTGAAATATTTCAACGCCAAAAAACATGTTTTTTACATCTCTACACATTACATTCTTACATCATGCAACGAAGAGAAATTCTAAAATGAAAGCCCATTAGGTCTGGTCTTTGAACTGATCTTTGAGGTCATAGAACAAGACAACAGACACAATCCTATCAAAGGATGCAGTCTGAAAGAAATTAGAGCAACAGTAAATAAATTTCTTTCAAGCTTAAGCCTGGCATAACCAGTTCCTCATTTTGAGAATTTTCTTGCAAACTACTCCTCATACCCCCAGCCTCCAGAATCCTGTCTATTCTGACAAAATGCTATTCAACATTTAGAGTCACTTTCTGTTACTTAGCCATATTGCTAGACAACAGATTAAAGTACTGTGCA